>PVHY01027868.1:0-15802 GCA_004024945.1 Uropsilus gracilis | reverse complement strand
TTGCATGTTTAAAGTTTTTCTCCTTACTGTGTTTTGCTTTCGAACCTGTTCTACATATTGAGAACCCATGGATCTTGTGTTGGTTGGCATGTTGATGGGAGTGTATTCCAGGTTGAATGTAGATCTGTACTTTAGCTTAGTTTAGTGATTTGCAAGCGGCGCCGGCGCCTATGACCTTCAGCAACTATGTACCTGAGGGTCGTCGAGATGGGCGGGTCTCCGGAGGAACGTGGAGGTGGGGCTTGGCTCCCAGGGGCGGCGGGGGTGGCGGGCGGCGAGGGGGGTGGCTCCCAGGGGCAGCGGAGGTGGCGTGTGGCCAGCGGGTCCCTCCCAGGGGCTGGAGCCGGCGCCCCAACAGTTAGTGTTTTCAGTGAGAAATCTCCTGAATTCAATCAGACTCCATAGGGTGCAGTATATATATTTTATGTGACTTCTCTGTACTTTGATGATCATAGATGGAATCTCTCTTTGTTTTACACTTCATGGGGTGGAAGTCGATATAAGTCCATATCGCCCACAGATCTTAAGTTAGGATTTCTCCCACTTGTTATTAACCTTTAAATTCCTGCTGTTTTAGGCTTTTCAGGACACCCTGCATTGTTTTCAGGGAGAAACCTACTGAATTTAGTCAGACTCCAAAGGGTGCAGTATATATCTTCCTGTGACTTCTCTTTACTTTGATGATCATAGATGAAATCTCTCTGTGTTTTACACTTCATGGAGAAAAAAAGGATACAAGTGCATATCACCCAGAGATCTTGAGTCATGATTTCTCCCACGTGTTATTAACAATTGTTTCATTCAAATTCCTCTATATTTAGGCCTTTCAGGCCAACAGACATTATTTTCAGCAAGAATGCTCCCAAATTCAATCACACTCCTAAGGGTTTAGGCTTTTCAGGCCAACTGGAAGTGTTTTCATGGAGAATCCTTCTGAATTCAATGAGTATCCAAAGGGTACAGTATATATCTTTCTGTGATTTCTCTTTACTTTGATGATCATATTTGAAATCAATGTTTTACATTTCACAGGGTAGAAAAGGATATATAGCCATATCACCCACAGATGTTAAAGTCATGTTTTCTCCCACTAGTTATTAACAGTTTTTTTCATTCAAATTCCTGCTGATTTAGGCCTTTCAGGCCATCTGTCTATATTTTTAATGAGAAACCTTTTGAATTCAATCACACTCCAAAGGGTGCAGTATATATCTTTATGGAACTTCCCTACACATTGATGTTTATAGATGAAATCTCTCTATGTTTTAAACTTCATGGAGCAGAAATGGATATAGGTCCATATCACCCACATATCTTACGTCATGATATCTTGCCCTTGTTTTCAGCGAGAAACTTTCTGAATTCAATCACTCTCCCAAGGGTGCGGTATATATCTTTCAGTTACTTTTCTATGGAATCCCAGTACGTTGATGTTTACAGATGAAATCTCTCTATGTTTTATACTTCATGGAGTAGAAAAGAATATAAGTCCATATAACCCACAGATGTTAAGTCATGATTTCTCCCACTTGTTATTAAACCTTTTTTCATTCAAATTCCTTTCAAGCCTATTGTAAGTTTTTTCTCGGAGAAACCTACTGAATTCAATCAGACTCCCAAGTGTGCAGTACTTATCTTTCTGTGACTTCTCTGTAATTTGGTGATCATAGATGAAATCTCTCTATATATTCCAGTTCATGGTGTAGAAAGGATATAATCCATATCACACACAGATCTTGGTCATGTTTTCTCCCACTTGTTATTAACCTTTTTTTTCATTTAAATTCCTGCAGATTTATGCCTTTCAGGCCAACAGGTAGTGTTTTCAGCAAGAAACTTCCTGAATTAAATCAGACACCAAAGGTTGCAGTATATATCTTTATGGAACTTGCCTGTACGTTGATGTTTATAGATGAAATCTTTCTCTGTTTCACACTTAGTGTGGTAGAAAAGGATATAAGTCCATAGCACCCACAGATCTTAAGTCATGATTTCTCGCATTTGTTTTAACCCTTTTTTCATTCAAATTACTGCTGATTTAGGCTTTTCAGGCCAACTGGAAGTGTTTTCAGGGAGAAATCTCCTGAATTCCATTAGACTCCAAATGGTGCAGTATATATCTTTCTGTGAATTCTCTTTACTTTGATGATTATAAATGAAATATCTCTATGTTTTACACTTCATGGTGTAGAAAAGAATATAAGTTCTTATCACCCACTGTTCTAAGGTCATGAATTCTCTCACTTCTTGTTAACCCTTTTTTCATTCAAATTCCTGCTGATTTAGGCCTTTCAGAGCAACAGTCAGTGATCTCAGCGAGAAACTTCCTAAATTCAATCACACTCAAAAGGATGCAGTATATATCTTTATGGAACTTCCCTGTACATTGATGTTTATAGATGAAATCTCTCTCTGTTTTACACTTCTTGGGTTAGAAAATGATATAAGTCCATATCACCCACAGATCTTAAGTCATGATTTCTCTCATTTGTTACAATCCCTTTTTTCATTCAAATTCTTACTGTGTTAGGCTTTTCAGGCAAACTGATCCTGTTTTCAGGGAGAAACCTCCTGAAATCAATTAGACTCCAAATGGCAGTGTATATCTTTCTGTGACTTTGTATACTTTGATCATCGAAGATGATATCTCTCTATGTTTTACACTTCATGGGGTGGAAAACGATATAAGTCCATAATGTCCACAGATCTTAATTCATGATTTCTCCCAATTGTTATTAACCCTTTTTTCATTCAAATTCCTGCTGATTTTTCCTTTCAGGCCACTCTGCATTGTAATCAGGGAGAAACCTACTGAATTTAGTCAGACTCCAAGGGACCAGTATATATCTTCCTGTGACTTCTCTATACGTTCATGATCATATTTGAATACTATGTTTTACATTTCATGGTGTAGAAAAGGATATAAGTCTATATCACCCACAGATCTTCAGTCATGATTTCTCCCACTTGTTATTAACCCTTTTTTCGTTTAAATTTCTGCTGATTTAGGCCTTTCAGGCCAACAGTCTGAGTTTTCAACGAGAAACTTTCTGAATTCAATCACACTCCAAAGGGTGCAGTAAATATCTTTATGGAACTTCCCTGTACGTTGATGTTTATAGATGAAATCTTTCTATGTTTTGCACTTCATGGAGTAGAAAATATATAAGTCCATATCACCCAGAGATCTTAAGTCATGATTTCTCCCAATTGTTATTAACCCTTTTTTTCTTTCAAATACCCGCTGATTTAGGATTTTCAGGCCTACTGGAAGTGTTTTCATGGAGAATCCTTCTGAATTCAAGACTGCAAAGGGTGCACTATATATCTTTCTGTGACTTCTCGTTACTTTGATGATCATAGATGAAATTTCTCTATGTATTTACATACATGAGGTAGAAAAGGATATATCCATATTACCCACAGATCTTAAGTCATGATTTCTCACAGTTGTTATTAACCCTTTTTATATTCAAATTCCTGCTTATTTAGGCCTTTCAAGCCAACAGTCAGTGTTTTCAGCGAGAAACCTCCTGAATACAATCAGACACAATAGGTTGCAGTATATATCTTTATGTGACTTCTCTATACTTTGTTAATCACAGATGAAAATCGCACTATGTTTTACAATTCATGGTGTCAAAAAGGATGTAAGTCCATATAACCCACACATTTTAAGTTATGATTTCTCCCAGTTGTTATTAACCCTTTTTTCAATCAAATTCCAGCTGATTTAGGCATCAGGCAACTTGATGTGTTTTCAGGGAGTAACCTCCTGAATTCAATTAGATACCAAAGGTTGCATTATATATATATTTCAGTGACTTCTCTTTACTTTAATGATCATAAGAAGAAATCTATCTATATTTAACACTACATGTGATAGAAAAGATTATAAGTCCATATCACCCACAGATCTTAAGTCATGAGTTCTTCCACTTGTTATTAACCTTTTTTTCAATTAAATTCCATCTTATCTTGGATTTTCGGGCCAAAAGTATGTGTTTTCAGTGAGAAACCTCCTTATTTCACTCAGACTCCAATGGTTGCAGTATTTATGTTTCTGTGAATTCTCTGTACTTTGATGATCAGAGATGAAATTTCTCTATGTTTTACACTTCATTTGGTAGAAAAGGATATAAGTACTTGTCACCCACAGATTTTAAGTCATTATTTTTTCCAATTGTTATTAAACATTGCTTTATTCAAGTTCCTGCTGATTTAGGCCCTTCAGGCAAACAGGCAATGTTTTCAACGTGAAAACTACCGTATTCAATCAGAAACTAAAGGGTGCAGTATATATCTTTCTGTGACTTATCTGTACTTTGATGATCACAGTTGAAAACACTCTGTTTTACACTTCATGGAGTGGAAAAGGACATAAGTCCATATAACCCACAGATCTTAAGTAATCATTTCTCCCAGTTGTTATTAACCATTTTTTCATTCAAATTCCAGCTGATTTAGGCCTTTCAGGCAACTTGAAGTGTTCTCAGGGATAAACCTCCTGAAATCAATTAGATTCCAATGGTTGCAGTATATATCTTTCAGTGACTTCTCTTTACTTTAATGATTATAGATGAAATCTCTCTATGTTTAACACTACATATGATAGAAAAGGATATAAGTCCACATCACCCACAGATCTTAAGTGATGATTTCTCCCACTTCTTATTAACCCTTTTTTCATCCAAATCCTTCCTTATTTAGGATTTTAGACCAACAGTCAGTGTTTTCAATGACAAACACCTTAATTCAATCAGACTCCAAATGTTGCAGTATATATATTTCTGTGAATTCTCTGTACTTTTATGATCATAGATGAAATCGCTCTATGTTTTATACTTCTGTGGTGGAAAAGGATATAAGTCCATGTCACCCACATATCTTAAGTCATGATTTTTTCCAATTGTTATTAAGCATTGTTTCATTCAAATTCCTGCTGATTTAGGTTTTTCAGGCAACTGGATGTGTTTTCATCGAGTAACTTCCTAAACTCAATTAGACATTAAAGGGTGCATTATATACCTTTCAGTGACTTCTCTTTACTTTGATGATCATAGATGAAATCTCTCTTTGTTTTACTCTACATGTGGTAGAAAAATATATACATCCATAGCACCCACAGATCTTAAGTCATGAATTTTCACAGTTGTTATTAACACATTTTACATTCAAATTCCTTCTGATTAAGGCCTTTCAGGCCAACAGGCAGTGTTCTCAGCAAGAAACCTCCTGATTCAATCAGACTCCAAAGGATGCAGTATATATCTTTCCGTGACTTCTCTGTACTTTGATCATTGATGAAATCTATGTTTTACATTTCATGTGGTAGAAAAGGATATAAATCCATATCACCCACAGATCTTAATTCATGATTTCTCCCACTTGTTATTCACTGATTTTTCATTAAAACTCCTGCTGATTTAGGCCCATCAGGCCAACAGGCATTGTTTAAAGGGAGAAATCTTCTGAATTCAATCACAATACAAAGGTTGCAGTGTATATCTTTCTGTGACTTCTCTGTACTTAGATATCATAGATGAAATCTCTCTATGTTTTATACTACATGCGGTAGTGGAGGATATTAGTCCATATCACCCACAGATATTTCTCATGATTTCTCCCACTTGTTATTAACCGAATTTTCATTAAAATTCCTGCTGATTTAGGCCCTTTAGTCCAACAGGCAGTGTTTAAAGAGAAACCTTCTGAATTCAATCACAATCCAAAGGGTGCAGTATATATCTTTCTGTAACTTCTCTGTACTTTTATGATCAGAGATCAATACACTCTATGTTTACAATTCATCGCATAGAAAAGGATAAAAGTACTATCATCCACAGATCTTAAGTCATGATTTCTCCTACTTGTTATAACCTTTTTACATTCAAATTCCTGCTGATTTAGGCTTTTCAGGCAAACAGAAATTGTTTTCATGGCGAATCCTGTTGATATTAATTATTATCCAAAGGGTGCAGTATATATCTTTCTGTGAGTTCTCTTTACTTTGATGATAATACATGAAATCTCTCAATGTATTACACTACATGAGGTAGAATAGGACATATCCATATCACCCACAGAACTTAAGTCATGATTTCTCCCATTTGTTATTAACCATTTTTTCATTCAAATTCCTGCTGATTTAGGGCTTTCAAGCCAACAGGCATTGTTTAAAGCAATAAAGCCCCTGAATTCAATCACACTCCTAAGGGTGCAGTATACATCTTTCTGTGATTTCTCTGTACTTTGATGATCAAGATGAACTCTATGTTTTACATTTCATGGTGTAGAAAAGGATATAAGTCCATATCATCCACAAACCTTATGTCATAATTTCTTGTACTTGTTATTAACCCATTTTTCATTCAAATTCCTTCTGATTTAGGCCTTTCAGGAAACTAGAGTGTTTTCAGGGAGAAACATCCTGAACTCAATTAGACTCCAAAGGGTGCATTATATACCATTCAGTGACTTCTCTTCACTTTGATGATCATAGATGATCATCTGTATGTTTTACTCTACATGTGGTAGAAAAACATATATGTTCATAGCACCCACAGATATTAAGTCATGATTTCTCCCACTTGTTATTAACAATTTTTTTCATTCAAATTCCTGCTGATTAAGGCCTTTCAGGCCAACAGGCAGTGTTTTTAGCAACAAACCTCCTGAATTCAATCAGACTCTAATGGTGCAGTGTATATCTTTTTCTTTGACTTCTCTGTATTTTGATGATCATAGATAAAATTTATCTAAGGTTTACACTAAATGGGGTAGAAAAGATATAGTCCATATCACCCAAATTTCTTAATTCATGATTTCTCCCACTTGTTATTAACCATTTTTTCATTTAAATTCCTGCTAATTTAAGCCTTTCAGGTGAAAAGGCTGGGTTTCCAGCAGAAACCTTCTGAATTCAATCACACTCTAAAGGGTGCATTATGTATCTTTATGGATCTCACCTTACCTTGATGTTTATAGATGAAATCTCTCTCTGTTGTAGAGCTATCTTTCAGTGAATTCTTTTTATTTTAATGATCATAGGTGAAATCACTCTATGTTTTACACTTCATGGAGTAGAAAAGCATATAAGAGCATCTCACCTCCAGTTCTTAAGTCATGATTTCTAGCACTTGATATTAACCCTTATTTCATTCAAATTCCTGCATGTGTCGGCCTATAGGGTGAACTTCCAGCATTTTCAGCCAGTAGGTTCCTGAATCCAAAGACATCAAAGGAGCTGTTTATATGTCTAGCACTTATTACAAACCCTTGTTTTCATTGAAAATCCTGAGGATTTCGGCCTTTAGGCGAACTGACAGCATATTCAGCGAATGCTGCTGAAACAAAGCCGGCTTCTAAGGAGAATTTATATCTTACTGCAACTTGTTTGTCCTTTGATGTTGAGAGAGGAATTCTCTTCATGTTGTACACTTTAGGGAGGAGAGTAGAAAATGAGTCCATCTCACATCCAGCACTTAAATTCCATGATTTCTAGCACTTCGTACTAAACCGAGGTTTCTTTCAAAATCCTGAGGCTTTCTGCCTTTCACGTGAACAGCCAGCATTTTCAACCAGAACGCTCCTGAATTCAGACAGACTCCAAAGGAGAAGTATATATCTTACTATAACTTCTATGTAATTTGATGTATAGAGATGAAATCCCTGTCTGTCGTACACTTCAAGGAGTAGAAGACAATACCAGTCCATCTCGCCTCTACCTCTTAGGTTTCATGATTTCTAGCACTTATTACAAACCCTTATTTTCATTCAAAATCCTGAGGATTTCAGCCTTTCAGGTGAACTGCCAGCATGTTCAGCTTGAACACTGATAAGATGAGCAGGTTCTTAAGGAGCAGTTTATATCTTAACGTAACTTCTTTGTACTTTGTTGTTTAGGGATCATTTCTCTCCATGTTGTACAATTCAAGCAGGGGACTAGAATACCAGTCCATCTCACTTGCACTTTTTAAGAGTCGTGATTTGGAGCACTTATTTCAAAGCCATATTTTCATTCTATATCCTGTGGAGTTCTGCCTTTCCGCCGAATTGGCAGCGTTTTCTCGTAAACAACCATGAATTCAAACAGAGTCCAAAGCAGAAGTTTATATCTTACTGTAACTTCTCTATACTGTGTTGTTTGGGGATCAGTTCTCTATGTTGTACACATCAAGGAGTTGTAGAGAATACCAGTTCAGCTCACCTCCACCTCTAATTTTCATGATGTCTAGCACTTATTACAATCCCTTGTTTTCATTGAAAATCCTGAGGATTTAGGCCTTTAGGCAAACTGCCAGCATATTCAGTGAGAACGCTGCTGAAACAAAGCAGGCTCCTAAGGAGAACTTTATATCTTACTGCAACTTGTCTGTCCTTTGATGTTTAGAGGCAAATTCTCTTCATGTTGTACACTTTAGGGAGGAGAGTAGAAAATGAGTCTATCTCACATCCAGCACTTAATTTTCATGATTTCTAGCAGTTCTTACTAAACCAAGTTTTCTTTCAATATCCTGACGATTTTGGCCTTTCAGGAGACTTGCCAGCGTTTTCAGACAGAACGCTCCTGTATTCAAACTGACTCCAAAGCAGAAGTTTATATCTTACTGTAACTTCTCTGTACCTTGAGTTAAGGGATGAACTCTCGCTCTGTTGTACCCTTCATGGAGTAGAAGAGAATGCCAGTCCATTCTCACCTCCACCTCTTAAGTTTCATGATTTCTAGTACTTATTACAAACCCTTGTTTTCATTGAAAATCCTCACGATTTCAGCCTTTCAGGTGAACTGCCAGGATGTTCAGCTTACAAGTGCTTTTTCACTGTTAATACAGGCATAGTACCCGCAAAGGCCAAAATCCTCAATGTGTCCAGTGAAAACAAGGGTTTTATTGTAGTAAGTGTATAACATACAGAGATATCATCTCTGTACAGCAAATTACAGAGAAGTTACAGTAAGATCTAATGAGCTCTTTTGATGTTTTCTTGTTTTCTGGAGCGTTTTCACTGAAAACGCAGCAAGGCCCGTGAAAGGCCAAAACCTCTGTATTTCTAGGGAAAACATAGATTTCCAGCAAGTGCTGGGAATCATGAAACAAAAGAGCTGGAGGTGAGGTGGACTTGTATCCTGTACTACTCGATACAGTGTACAACATACAGATAAGTCTTCTGTCTTGAGCAAAGTACAGAGAGACTGCAGTGGATATAAAGAGCTCCTTGCTAGTCTGTTTGGTAGAGTGTTTGCATGGAAAAAGCAGGAAATTGCCCTGAAAGGCCAATATCCTAATTGAGGCGAGGGACAACAAGGATTTCCAAGAATTCAGTATACCTTGAAAAAGAAGAGCTGGAGGTTAGATGGACAGGGATCCTGTTTTCCTCTAGTAATATACAAGATACAGGGGTTTCATCTCTGTACAGCAAAGAAGAAAGAAGTTTCAGTGAGATCTAAAGAGCTCCTTTGCAGTGTGTTTGGGTACAAGTGATTTTACTGGAAACGCAGGCAGAGTCACCACAAACCCGAAATTGTCAATGTCTCCAGTGAAAACAAGGGTTTTACTCCAGTAAGTTTACTACATACAGGAATTTCTCCTCTGTACAGCAAAGTACAGAGAAGTTACAGAAAGATCTAAAGAGCTCCTTTGCCGTTCTCTTGATTTCTGGAGTGTTTTCACTGAAAACACAGGTAAGGGCCCCGAAAGGCCGAAACCTCAGTGTTTCTAGGGAAAAGAAGGTTTCCACGAAGGGCTGGAAATCATGAAGCAAAAGAGCTAGAGGTGAGATGGACTGGTATCCTGTGCTACTCCATAAAGTTTACAACAGACAGACAAGTCTGTCTAGAGCAAAGTACAGAAAACTACAGTGGATATAAAGAGCTCATTTGCAGTCAGTTTGGTCTAGGCCTTTTCACTTAAAATGCACGAAAGTGCCCTGAAAGGCTGATATCCTCAGTGATTCTAGGGCAAAGAGGGTTTCCAATAATCCAGTATATCATGAAACGGAAGAGCTGGAGGTGATATGGAGAGGGATACTGTTTTACTCTAGTTAGCATATAAGATAAAGTTATTTCTTCTCTGTACAGCAAAGTAAAAAGAAGTTTCAGTAAGATCTAGAGAGCTCCTTTGCAGTATGTTTGGTTACAGGTGCTTTTTTGCTGAAAAGGTAGGCAGAGTCCCCGCAAAAGCCGATTCCTCAGTGTCTCCAGTGAAAACAAGGGTTTTACTCTAGTAAGAATACAACATACAAAGATTCCTTCTCATACAGCAAATTAAGAGAAGTTACAGTAAGATAAGAGCTCCTTTGACGTTCTCTTGTTCTCTCGAGCATTTTCACTGAAAACGCAGGCAAGGCCCCTGAAATGCCGAATCCTCAGTTTTTCTAGGGAAAAGAAGGTTTCCAGCAAGTTCTGGAAATCATGAAGCAAAAGAGCTGGAGGTGAGATGAACTGGTATCCTGAACTACTCTATAAAGTCTACAACATACAGACAAGTCTTCTGTCTAGAGCAAAGTACAGAGAAATTGCAGTGGATATAAACAGCTCCTTGGCAGTCTGTTTGGTGTAGAGCGTTTGCATGGAAAAAGCAGGAAATTGCCCTGAAAGGCTGATTTCCTCATTGAAATTAAGGAAAACCAGGGTTTCCAAGAATTCAGTATATCATGAAGCGGAAGAGCTGGAGGTGAGATGGACAGGGATCCTGTTTTGCTCTAGTAAGTATACAAGATACTGAGATTTAGTCACTGTACAGCAAAGTATAAAGAAGTTTCAGTAAGATCTAAAAGCTCCTTTGCAGTGAGTTTGGTTACAAGTGATTTTTCATTGAAAACGCAGGCAGAGTCCCCGCATAGTTTGAAATCCTCAATGTCTCCAGTGAAAAGAAGGGTTTTACTCTAGTAAGTATATACCATACAGGAATTTCTTCTCTGTACAGCAAAGTACAGAGAAGTTACAGTAAGATCTAAAGAGCTCCTTTGTCGTTCTCTGCTTTCCTGGAGCGTTTTCATTGAAAATGCAGGCAAGGCCCCTGAAAGGCTGAAACCTCAGTGTTTCCAGGGAAAAGGTTTCCATGAAGGGCTGGAAATCATGAAGCAAAAGAGCTGGAGGTGAGGTGGACTGGTATCCTGTACTACTCTATAAAGTTTTCAACATACAGACAAGTCTTCTCTCTAGAGCAAAGTACAGAGAAACTACAGTGGATATAAAGAGTTCCTTTGCAGTCTGTTTAGTCTAGGCTTTTTCACTGAAAATGAACGAAGTGCCCTGAAAAGCCAATATCCTCATTGATTCGAGGGACAACAAGGGTTTTCAATAATTCAGTATATCATGAACCGGAAGAGCTGGAGGTGAGATGGACAGGCTTCCTGTTTTACTCTAGTAAGTATACAAGATACAGGGATTTTGTCTCTGTACAGCTAAGTACAAAGGAGTTTCAGTAAGATCTAAAGAGTGCCTTTGCAGTGTTTTTGGTTACAGGTGCTTTTTCGCTGAAAATGCACGCAGAGTCCCCGCAAAGGCCAAAATCCTCAATGTCTCCAGTGAAGACAAGGGTTTTACTCTAGTAAGTATACACCATACAGGAATTTCTTCTCTGTACAGCAAAGTACAGAGAAGTTACAGAAAGATCTAATGAACTCCTTTGCCGTTCTCTTGTTCTGGAGCATTTTCACTGAAAACGCAGGCAAAGCCCTGAAGGTTGAAACTTCAGTGTTTCTAAGTCATAATTTCAATCACTTGTTAATAACCCTTGTTTCATTCAAATTCCTGTGGAATTTGGCCTTTCAGGCGAACAGCCAGCATTTTCAGCAAGATCACTACTAAATTCAAACAGACTCCAAAGGAACAGTTTTTATCTCTCAGTAAATTCTCTGTACTCTGATATTCAGAGATTAAATCACTCTATGTTGTACACTTCATGGAGTAGAATAGGATAGTTGTCCATCTCACCTCCAGCTCTTAAGTCATGATTTCAAGCACTTGTTATTGACCCTTGTTATGTTCAAATTCCTATGGATTTTGGTCTTTGTGGCACACAGCCAGCGTTTTTGCAAGAACGCTACTGAATCCAAAGAGACTCCAAAGGAACAGTTTATATCTTTCAGTAACTTCTCTGTACTTTAATGTTTAAAGGAGAAATCTCTCTATGTTGGACCCTTCATGGATAGAATAAGATACCATTCAATCTCACCTCCGGCTGTTAAGTCATGATTTCAAGCACTTGTTATTGACCCCTGTTTCATTCAAATTCCTATGGATTTTGGTCTTTGAGGTGCACAGCCAGTGTTTTCAGTAAGAATGCTACTGAATTCAAAGAGACTCCAAAGGAACAGTTTAATCTTTCAGTAACTTCTCTGTACTTTGTTGTTTAGAGATCAAATACTCTATGTTGTGCACTTCATGGAGTAGTATAGAATAGTTCCATCTCACCTCCAGTTCTTAAGTCATGAATTCTAGTACTTGTTATTAACCCTTGTTTCATTCAAATTCCTGCAGATCTGTCTTTCAGGCGAATGCCAGCTTTTTTGGCCTGAACGGTCTTGAATCCAGACGGACTCCAAAGGAGCACTTTATATTTTTGGAACTTCTCTGTACTTTGAAGTTTGGAATGGAATCTCTCTATGTTGTACCAGTCATGGAGTAGAATAGGATACCAGTCAAAAACACTTCCTGCTCTTAAGGCTTGAGTTCGAGCACTTGTTTTTAACCCTTGTTTCATTCAAAATCTTGCAGATTTCAACCTTTCAGGGGAAGAGCAGCGTTCTCAGTGAGAATGGTAGAGAATTCAAACAGACTCCAAAGGAGCAGTTTATATCTTCCAGTAACTTCTCTGTACTTTGATATTCAGAAATGAAATCACTGTATGTTATACAATTCATGGAGTAGAATAGGATAGGTGTCCATCTTGCCTCCAGCTCATTCAAATTCCTGCAGCTTTCAGTCTTCTTGCTAATGCCAACTTTTATAACCTGAAAGCTCTTTAATTCAGACAGAGTCCAAAGGAGCACATTATTTCTTACGTAAATTATCTATACTTTGATGTATAGAGATGTAATCTCTCTATGTTGTACACTTCATAGAGTAGAATAGGATAGATTTCCATCTCACCTCTAACTCTTACATCATGATTTCTAGGACTTGTATTAACCCTTGTTTCATTTAAATTCCTGCAGATTTCAGTCTTTCAGGCGAAATGCCAGCTTTTTTAACCTGAACGCTCTTGAATCCAGACAGATCCAAAGTCACAGTTTATATCTTGCATAACATCCCTTGTTCTGTAATGTTTAGAGTTGAAATCTCTCTATGACGTAACCTTCATATTGTTGAACAGGATACCAGTCAATCTCACCTCCAGCTCTTAAGTCATGATTTCCATCACTTGTTATTAGCCTTTGTTTCGTTCAAATTCCTGTGGAATTTGCCCTTTCTGGAGAACAGTCAGCGAGAACACTACTGAATTCAAACAGACTCCAAAGGAACAGTTTTTATCTCTCAGTAAATTCTCTGTACTCTGATATTCAGAGATGAACTCACTCTATGTTTTACACTTCATGGAGTAGAATAGGATAGCTGTCCATCTCACCTCCAGCTCTTTAGACATGTTGATGGGAGTGTATTCCAGGTTGAAAGTAGACCTGTATTTTAGTTTAGTTTAATAAAATAGTTTAATAATTTGCGCCGGCACCGCAAGCGGCGCAGGCGCCAATGACCTTCAGCAGCTAGCTAACCTGGGTGAGCGAGATGGGCCAGTTTCCGGAGGAACCTAGAGGCGGGGCTTGGCTCCCAGGGGTGGCGGAGGTGGCGCGCGGCGAGAGGGTCCCTCCCAGGGGCCTGGGACTGGCGCGGGTGACCTTCAGCAGCTAGCTAACCTAGGTGGGCGAGGTGGGCCAGTTTTTTTTGGAATATTTTTAGTAGCGCAGGCATTACATCACTTTGAATGTCTGGTAGAACTCGTTTGTGAAGCCATCTGGTCCTGGGCTCTTGTTTTTAGGTAGAGTTTTGGAGACTTCTTCAATTTCACTGCTTGTGATTGGTTTATTTAAGTTCTCTATTTCTTCCTTGTTTAATTTTGGAGAGCTGTATCTTTCTAAGAATCTATCCATCTCATCCAGGTTATTGTATTTGTTTCCATATAGTTGTTCATAATAATCTCTTATTATCCTTTGGATTTCTTTAGTGTTGGTTGTAATTTCTCCTCTTTCATTTATGATTCTGTTTATTTGAATTCTCTCTCTTTGTTCCTTTGTGAGTTTTGCAAGGGGCTTTTTTCAAAGAACCAGCTTTTAGTTTTGTTGATTTTCTGGATAGTCTTTTTGGTTTCTAGATTATTTATTTCTTCTTTTATTTTTGTTATTTCTTGTCTTTTGCTGGGTTTTGGATTTTTTTGTTGCTCTTTTTCTAGTTTTTCAAGTTGGTGGATTAGGTTGTTTTTTTGGTTATTTTCTTGGTTTTTTTATATGGGCCTGTATTGCTATGAGTCTTCCTCTTAGATATGCTTTTGCTGCATTCCAAACATTTTGGAATGCTGTGTCTTCTTTGTCGTTTGTTTCAAAGTAAGTTTTTATTTCATCTTTAATTTCTTCAATTACCCATTCTTCCTTTATTAGCAAGTTGTTCAGTCTCCATGTGTTAGATGTTCTTCTTTCTTTCTTTTCATTATTGATTTCTAGTTTAATACCCTTATGGTCTGAGGAAAAGGTTGGTATTATTTTAATCTTTGTGTATTTATTCATGTTTGTCTTGTGGCCTAGTATGTGGTCAATTTTAGAAAATGATCCATGTGCATTTGAGAAGATGGTGTATTATTTTCCTTGTGCGTGTATCATCCTGTAGATGTCTATTAGGTCCATTTTGTCTAGGTCTTCATTTAAGGCTTTTGTGTCCTTGTGTAGCTTTTGTTTTTTTGATCTGTCATTTGTTGAGAGTGGTGTGTTAAAGTCTCCTATTACCTATGTGCTTTCATCTATATTTGTTTTCAGTTCTCTTAGTAGCTGTCTTATGTATCTTGGTGCTCCCTCATTTGGTGAGTATATGTTCATAATTGTTATGTCTTTTTGGTTGGTTGACCCTTGAACCATTAGATAGTGACCTTCTTTATCCTTTGTTACTTTTTTAGTTTGAAATCTGCTTTATCTGCTATCAAAATGGCTACTCCTGCAATTTTTGGGGGGCCATTGGCTTGTATGATCGTTTTCCATCCTTTCACCTTCAATCTATGCTTGTCTTTTGGGATCAAATGTGTTTCTTGGAGGCAACAAAAAGTTGGGTTCTGTCTTTTAATCCAGTCTGCCACTCTATGTCTTTTAATTGCTGAGTTTAGTACATTGACATTTAGGGTAATTATTGATGTTTGAGGGTCTAACATTGGGTTTCTGGTAGTCATTGGCGGTTCTGTTTTAGTTTGTTCTTTTTTTATTTTTCATTCTTTTATTCTTCTGCAGGTTTTGATCTTAGGCTTCTTGGAGGAGTTCTTGGAAAGGGGGTTTGTTGGTAGCAAATTTCTGGAGGCTTTGTTTGTCTGAGAAGGTTCTAATTTTTCCTTCAAAAAGGAAGGACAACTTTGCTGGGTAGAATATTCTTTGTTGGCATTTTTTGTCTTGGAGTGTTTTGATGAAGTGGCCCCATTCTCTCCTTGCTTTGAGTGTCTCTTCTGAGAAATCTGAAGTCAGTTTGATTGGTTTTCCTTTGTAGGTTATCTGTTTCCTTTCTCTTGTTATTCTCATAATTTTTTCTTTATCTTTGGCTCTTGAAAGTTTTACTATGATGTGTCTTGCTGTGTTTCTTCTTTCATTAAAGTAGTTTGGTGTCCTTTTT
>PVHY01027867.1:0-15788 GCA_004024945.1 Uropsilus gracilis | reverse complement strand
CGTGGAGCCGTGGGGACGACAGCGAAGGGAGGAGAAAATGAGACTCAGTGATTCAAGAGCTGCGGCCCCAACGCTCGTAAAAGGGCCTGCAAATGCTAGACAAGCAGCGTGGACACGGTCTCTCCCGGTGGCCCACGGGAGGCTCAGCGTCGTGACTCCAAAACTGACCGGTTGCAGACGCGGGCGCTGGACGCAGTGGCAGCCTGGAGGGAACGGAGGGAGCGCGAGGTGAGTGGGCAGATGCAGCCGCAGGCCTCCGTCTCCCCGGAGACAGAACAAGCGGCCCGGAGAGAAGGAACCGAGGACAAACGTCACCCTCGAAGGCGCACGTCACGAAGGGCTCCGTGGCCGGGCGTTCTGAGAGGGCAGCTCGTCAGCCCAGGAGAGTGGTGTTTGCAGCCGCGGTGGGCCTGGCCGGGGTGGGGGGCAGCCGCTGGGCCTGCAGGGGCGGGGGGTCCCGGTGGTCGCGAGCCACCCCCGGCGTCCCCGCACGCTGTCGCTGACGTCCCCACGGCGGACTCCTCAGGGCGACTCTGGCAGAAACCAGTCGCCTGTGCCCGCTGCCTGTGACCCTGACGGCGACCAAAGAATCAAAGTGGCGATCAAAGGGCGGCTTCAAAGTGGACGACGTCAGCGGAGCCCGCAGACCCCCCGACCTGCCGAGCGAGAGGCTCCATTCCGAGCTCCGCGGCTCCACGCCAAGGCCCTCGCTGGGGACGCTAGCTGTGCCCGGCGTCGCTCGGCCCGCACGCGCCAGGCAGCCTTGCCTTTCCTGCGGGCCCCCGGACGGGGGGGGCTTTTCACACGGCGCTTCACACGGCGAGGGGTAAACGTCAGGAGGAGGTAGATTCGCTCCGAGCGCAAAGCCCGAGCTGGGCCTGGCCTCGGTTGCCTGAGAGTAGGTGAACTCGAGCCCTGCGTGTCACCTAAGGGCCGGCAGTCATGCGTGAGAAGGATGTGCTATTCAGCGTCCTTCTCGCGCAAGAGCGCCGGCCCTTAGAGACGCCGATGAGAACTGCAAACCTTGCGGAAGGGCCCGGCCGGACGTCCAGCTCCGGGTGGCCGCCAACCCCCGACCACGGGACCGAGTCTGTCCTGGCCACTGTCGAGTCTCTGGAACACTGACCAGTTCCCGAAGCCTGCGGCGCTGCTAACCTGAGGCTCGGAGAATGAGCCGCGAGAGCAAACTGCGCACATCAGTGGTCCTTAAATGCCGCGTGTCCCCTGGTTCGCCGTCGACGTCCTTCCGGAGCCTTAGCGCCGGCCGACAGGCACGCAGCCAGGGGGTGACGTGCTTCACGGGCCGGAATAAAGGCGGCTGCGGGAGGTGCTTTTCAATCTCACTCGGGAAGAAGCACGTTTCCCCCAAGATCTACCCCCGATCTGCTGGGGAAAACAAATAAATGCAAAAACACCCAAACCACCAGCATCTGCTCTTCTATACTAATCCACAGTGAGGCTGACTAGCCCGGGCAGCCGACAGCAGACCAGGGCCCCTGAAGAAAGCACAGCGGACCACCGATAATCGGGGGCCTCCACGCAGCTCCGCCCACTCTGGCCGGCGCTAGCAGCGTCTCGTCCCCGCCAGCGGTCGGCCTTGGCCTTTGCCGGAGGAGCGATCTCATCGACCATCGGCATGGGCGGTGGGAGGTGGGTGCTTTTCTTCCTTGTCCTCTCGAGGTGTTTTAGTCCTTCTGGGAGCTGGTGCTTTCCCTTGTTCTTCTTGGCGCTTGTCAGGTAACGGCTCTTCTCCAAACTGACAAGGGCGGGCGTGGAGAGAGGGCGCGCGCCGGCGGACGCTCGGGGGTGGAGTCACAGGCTGCGGGAGCCGCACCTCACGCCGAACTTCGGCCTTTCCTGCTGTTTGACTTTGGTCTTCGACTTTGGGGCTTTTTCGACTCCTTTTCCCGCGCTTCCACGGCGCAGAGGATGGAGGTGCGTGTTGCCGTGCCCACCCGGCAGCCAGCGTCCCCCACCGCTGCCCCCCCCCGGCCCTTCCACCCCTCGCTCTCCACGTCCGCCCGTCCCCTCCGCAGTGTCAGTGCCGCCATCAGGTTTCGGGGCGTCTTTGCCTCGCCCCCCCTTGGTTTTGCTTCTATGCCCCGTGGAAGTGAGGCCTCAATACTTGTTTTCCCCCTTCGACGCGTCCACCTCAAGGTGGACTTGTTTTCCCCCTTCGACGCGTCGTGCCCTTGAGCTCCGTCCTGTGTCGTGACGCGCGGGCCGCTCGGCACGACGCAAGGACTCCGATCGAAGGCTGCAGGTTCATTGGCAAGAAGCTGGTGCACCAGGGTCCTCAAGCCAGGGTGGCAAGAGGGACCCCAAGCAGTCTCTGTGACAACCTCTTATAGGGCAAGACCACCACTGCCGCCCGCACTGCGAAGCGAGCAAGCAGGTGGAGGACATGTTCCCACGATGGTGGGACACGTCCCCCAACTGCAGGACATGTTCCCAACATCCCCCATCTACCAGGAGGACGGTGCTGGCGTCCAGCATCCATCCGGTGGACAAGACGGTTGTCAGGAACAGCCAGGAATCAGGGGAGGCGGACACGGGCGTGGGACCAGCCAGCCGAGGCGGGTGCTTTCCGCTGCGGCAGGGAGGGGACGCTGGCTTCACGGTGGGGGTTTCAAACAAAATGGAGCCACTTTGGTTCGTCTGTTCCCAGCACGCACGCTGAGATGGCAGCAGCCTTGTCACGCCTGGCAGCACTCGGCACACATACCCGCCCCACGTCCACGCACACGTCCAGCACGGCTGCGCGTCCCCTCACCCGCCCTGGGCACGCGGGCCGTTGCCCTAGCTCGGCCGCCGTAACCGGTGCTGCGTAAACACGGGCGCGTGCGTGTCTCTTTGGATCTGGCTGCTGTGAGCCTGGGCCGACGCCGGGAGTGGCACCGCTGGTCGTGCGGCTGACCCATTTGTGGTGTTCTGGGCGGCCTCCACGCTGTGTCCTAGAAGGACGAGGCCGCCCGCCAGCACCATGCGGGGGGCCCTTTCCCTCGTCTCACCAGCTTGTTCTCCCTCACCGTGCAAACACTGCCCACAAGTGTGAGGTGGCATCTCACTGTGCTTCGGACTGCACCCCCCGGGGCTGTCTTTCTCTTGCCTTCTCGCCCAGGCTCGTTTCCCTGGTGATGAACGAGGGTGAGCGTCTCCTCCCGGCCTGGTGCCCGGCTCGTGTCCTCGTGCACACGGGCCTGGTCTCCCGGCCATCTTGATAAGTAGATTCTTTGTCTTCTCGCTGTTCACCTGCACGAGCTCTGGGACGATCTCGGGTGTCGTCCCTTTCCAGGTGCAGGGTGGCACGGTTCCTTCTGCTCAGTGGTGTCTTTCCCTTTCCTTGTGTCGTCTTTCGGTGCGGAGAGCTTTGTCGCTGAGAGAAACGACCGTTTGTTTATATTCTTTTCTCCCCCGGGGTCTTGCCAGGTTTGCCTACAGACATGCCTGGCTTCGGGGCCTCCGCCGGAAACCATGTCTTCAGCCTGTTCTGAAGTAGTTTTCGTACCTGGCCCGAGACCATGGTCTGGTTGCGTTTCCTTGGCGTGCAGCTGCCCGACTCCAAGTGCCGTTTCTTGAGGACGTGTTGATTTTCCGACGTATTTTCTTAACTGCTTTGCAGCACATTAACTTCCACAAGAGCGAGAGTGTATTTCTGCACCCTTCAGCCTCTGCGTGTTGCACGATGTTCTACGTGTGTCCGTGTGTCCGTCCACTCTATGTTTTAAGTCCTGTGTGCCTGTTTTGTATTCTCGCGCCACACCGACCGCCGGGGTTCAGTTCCATTGCCAGGATGGCTCTGCTTATGGGGTCTTTCATGGTTCCGGACACGTGTCAGTCACGCTCATGCTGCTTCTTTGAGGAATGCCCCCGAGCCTGACAGGAACCGCACGGAGTCTGCGCCGCGGCAAGCCGTCCGTTTTAACGACGTGAGGCTTTCCGATCGATGACGGGGACTCTTCCCATCGCCCCCGTCTGTTTCGATTCCCTTTAACAATGTCTTGAAGATTTTTTTCTCGCTGCGAAGGTCCTCCGCCTCCTTTGCACCGCCTCTCCTTAGCATCAGGTTATTCTGAGGTGATGGTGCGTGAGACTGTGCTCTCGGTTTCTTTCGAGCTCACTGCACAGAGGGACGCAACTGAGTTTTGTAAATTGGTTTGTAACCAGTGACTTTATCAGACGAATGTATTTCAGTTCATTTCCAGGGGATCCTCTAAGGATTTCTGTGCATATTATCCTGACATTTGCTAATTATAACACGTTTTCTTCTTTCCCACGTTGGATTCCTTTTTCTTTCTCTTTCCAGTTGCTCTAACTCGGGCTCCAGTGCTACGTTGGATAGTATTGGAAAGGAACATCCTTGTCATAGACCTTAGAGGACAAGCTTTCCGCTTTCACCAGTGAGTATGATGTTAGCTGCGGGTGTTCCCTGTGTGGCCCGCAGTGTTGGAGTCTGCGGCATCTAACCTTTTCCTGACCTAATCATCTAACCTTATCACCAATGGATGTTGAATCTTATCGCTGGTTGTTTTTCTTGACGTCCCTTGCTAGCACCGTAAGATTTTAGTATTTCCCTTTTTGACCCGGGGAATCCAGACTGGTTGATGTTCGGTGTTGGATCATTCTCGTATCCCTGAAATAAACCCAGCTGATCATGATGTGTCATCCTCTGAACGCTTTGCTGGATTCAGCTCACCCAGATCTCACTGCGCGTGTTTAAGCTGTGCTTATCAGGGTTTCGGGGCTGCAGTTTATTGGGGATTCTTTGTCTGCTTTCGTTATCAGAAGATGGTCGCCTCCTGAATGTATTTGGAAGCATTCCCTTCCTCATATTTTCTGAAGAGTTTGAGAAAATGAGGTGCTAGTTGGTCTTAAAAGGCCAAGCTCCCTAGCGAGACCATCTGCTTCGAGATTTGCTATTTCGGAGACTTTTGATGCAGTCGCAGTTTTCTTGCTTGCGATCGGGCTGTTCAGATTTTCTATTTCTTTCTGACACAGTTTTGGGAGATTCTGTATTTCTACGAACTGGTCCATTTCTTCTCGGTTGTCAACCCACCGGCACACATATGGTCACGATTAAATGCTACGGTCCTCAGTGTTTCTGCGATGCCTGCCTGTCATGACTTATCTTTCACTTATGATTCTGTCTATTGGAATGTTCTTCCTTTTCTGTGAGCCTAATCAGAGAGTTGACAATTTTTTTTTTAAATTTTCAAAGCACCAGCTTTAGGTTTCATTAACCATTTGGACTCCTCTTTCTGTTTAATTTATTTCTGTTCTATTACTAATTTTCTTTCCTTTACTTGCTTTTGGTTCGCTGTTCTACTAGTTCCATAAGGTGAGAGGTGTAATTATTTAGTTGTGCTTGTTCTTGCCTCTAAGGTTGCTCCAACTACTTCTTTTCTCTGCCATGTTTTCCTTTAAGATAATCATGTCTGCAGAAGAATTGATTTCATTTATGCGGGGCAATGTGTGACAATTCAGTAAAATTACTATGCTCCTTTTTAATATTTAAAAATGTTAATGCCTTACATCTATATTTATAATAGATACATAACGAATTCAAGTGCAGAGTAAATGAGGGACGCACTATGCTCTAAATATGGGGTGGAACTAATTTAGGGAGAGCCATAGTTAGGGAAACTGTTTATAACCCAGTTCGGTGAGAGCAGCAATCTTTAGTCTTCTGATTACTTTATCGTTCAAAGGTTTGCTGCTACTACGGGATGCTGAGACCACAGGGTGACTCAGAGAGCAACCCGAGGCTTGCGGGGAACGCCTTAGCACAGCACAGGGGACACGAAGTGTATGGAAACCAACCACGGTGTGATCATGCAGAGATTACCACGGGGCTTCTTCGCAGTGGGTAGCGAGGACTCAGCTCTCAGACACGCGATAGTCCTACGTCTAAACACCCGGAATTTTAATCTTTATGATTTTCCAGATGGACCCCATTATTTTTTGAAATTGCAGATAAATTTGTTTTGTTTCTCCCAGTGGAGATGTTGAGTATTTAATTAAAGGCCTCATCGCCCCATCGTTAAATTCAAAGAAGCACAGCTAATGCACGCACTTAAATGTAATGTCACTCATTAGTCTTTAATGAAGAGAAACTTATTCTTTCTCTGAAGAACGGCTGTAAAAATAGTATCTGTCACCTACACAGTGATGTACCCCAGATTATTAATGTGCGTCTGATGACTTTGAAATACGTCTTTGCAACCGTCGCGGCGCATGTCCGAGATTAACCGGAGGCAGAGGCCGGGCGCTCGCCCGGGCGGAGGGAGGCAGGCGCAGACACGGCTTGCCCAGGGCACCCGCGGTACATGCGGCTTGGAGCGGCCTGGCTCCTGCGCCACGTGTTCCCGCTGGCGCGGTACCTGGGAAGCAGCTGCCACGAGACCTGAGTCACGGACCTTCCCTCAGTCAGTAAGAGTCATCTGGCGCTTGGCCGAGGATCCAGTCAACTAGGACGTGGGTTCTAATGCCTGTGCCATCTCCTGACTGCGGGCGGAGCTCGGGGTACAGCCAGAGGGTGGCGGTGGTCTCTCTGGCTGCATGCGGCCTTGATGGCCGCCACCTCCCCCAGCACCACGATGACCGCCACCTGCTCCCGCGGCCCTAATGGCCGCCACCTCCCCACCATGGCCGTGATGGCCGCCACCTCCCCCTCCCTGCGGCTGTGACTGCCGCCACCTCCTCCTGCTCCACCCCCGTGCCCACGGGCCGCCTCCCTCGGAACGCAGAGCCCACGCCCATCGCACGTGTGACGTGGGCTCCGTGCACCGCACATCCTTTCCTGCCCGCTGCCGGCGTCCTGCCCGCCCGCCCGCCCGGTCCTCGAAGCGTCGCCCCCGTCCGGCGCGTCCGCATCAGGGGAGCGAGACGCGCTGCTCAGGGCGCCCGCCCGACCCCGTCCAGGCGCCTCCGCCAGAGGCCCGCGGCAGGCGCCAGGCCTGAGGCTCTGCCCGCTGCGCTGCCGTCCGGGCGGGAGCCTCTGGGCGGGGGACTGTCCGGCAGGCTCGTGCAGGGACGGCGGAGGGGCCGCCGTGGCTCGGCCCCCAGGCGGCTGGAACCCTGGAGGCCGCGCGGCCCGGCCTGCCCTCCCCTAGCCCTCCCGGGAGCCTCCCTGGGGCCAGGCCGGTCCGGGCGCAGGCCGGGCGGGTCTGGCCGCCCACGAGGCGGTCCGTGCAGGGGTGCTGCAGAGCGTGGGCCTCGGGCCTCCCCAGGCTCCTCAGCCTGTCTCCTCCGGGCGGATTGTCTGGGCCTCCGGGGACCGGCTCTGCCCTCTGTTCGCGGTTGGGGAGGTCCAGCCCGAACGGCTACTGCTCCCCCTCCCGGTTCCCGTTAAGAGGTCGGGCCCTACTTCCGGTTCTCATGAAGAGGCCAGCCCCTACTTCCGGTTCCCATGAAGAGGTCGGCCCCTACTTCCGGTTCCCATGACGAGGTCGGGCCCTACTTCCGGTTCCCATGATGAGGCCGGCCCCTACTTCCGGTTCCCATGATGAGGCCGGCCCCTACTTCCGGTTCCCATGAAGCGGTCGGGCCCTAATGGCTGCTGATCCCCCTTCCGGTTCTCCTGTTGGGCTGCACCCACAGTGCTCTGCGGCAGGTCTTCCTGCCTGAGCTGGGTGTGTGGCCGAGTCGCTCCCGCTGGCGGCTGCAGTCTCACGTCTGGCCCGTCGCTCAGACGCAGAGGCCTGTGGCTGGCCTTCCTCCGCTGGCCCCCGGAGCGGGCGTGCGAGCCCGGAGTGAGCCCAGCGCCGGGGCCGCAGCCGCAGGACTCAGCGACGGGACCACCAGCCGGGAAGAGTCCGGCTGCGGCCTGGGCACCGTCCACAGGCCCCGCCCCAGGGTAAGGTGTGGCCGAGAGGCCAGCGGGGGGGGCAGTCACTGCTGGGCTCCTGGCTGTGAAGGAGGGTGGACAGGCATCGGCCGCAGTGGCAGACGCGCATGGGGGGACGGGGAGGCATGGGGGGACAGGGAGGCGGCCGACGAGCCCCGGGCGCCCTGCCCCACGCTGCAGTCAGCTCCCGCCGGACGCATGGACGGTGGCACCGGCAGCCTAAAGGGTTGCTCCCGCTTCGGAGTCCGTCAGAAGGTTCGAGAAACGGCTGGAGCCGCGGCGAGCCTGGGGCTTCCGGGGGGACACGGGCTGGGCCTGCTGGAAACCCCGCGTCCAGGGCCCTCGGCGCAGGAGCTCCTGCCCAGACAGGACTTGCGGCTCTGGGGTCGCCCGTCCGTCCACGCGCGCGGAGGCCGAGAGAGACGCCGGCCACGCCCGCCTGGCTGTGCGTGCCGAGGCCCAGCGGGCGCCCGGCTTTGCAGCCCTGAGCGGGTTCGGGAGGAGACACGGCCGCCGAGAGCCGGGGCCGCGCTCGCGTCGGAGCTGAACGGAGTGGAGACAGCCCCGGGCGGGGCGGCTGCGGAGGGCCCCGGGCTGGGGTCACTCTGCCCAGGAGAGCCCGGCCACGCGGAGCCGGACGCCCTGGCCAGCGCTGCCCTCGGCCATGAATGTTGCCGCGGCGCCGGCCAGGCTGTAAGCGAGGAAAGCTGCTTATTCTGCAGCAGCGGCGGCTGGAGCCCTCGCGGCCGCGGACACGGCGGCTTAATCGGCCTGGCTCCGTCCACCCCCCGGCCCGGCCCGGGCGGCCCGCCGAGGGCCCGTTTGCTGTGGCGGGAAGACACCTGCCCTGGTGGCCGCAGGAGGCGTCCCTGGTCGCCGGGTCCCTGCGGCCGCCCCTCCCCCGCTTCGGGATAGAAACAGGAGGAGCGAGCGGCCGCCGCCCCCCTACATGGCCCTGGAGGGCGCCAGGCAGCCGAGCCGGCTCGCGGCCCTTTGCGGCTCTGGGGGCGCATCCGCTGCACAGCGTCTGGGCGTCCGGCGTCTACAGCCCCACACGTCGCGTGCCATGCCTGACCCCGGGCGCCCAGGCCGCCGCCCCCCCCAGAGGCTCAGCTCTCTCCAGGCTGCGGCCTGGATGCTCGTCGCAGGCGGAGCCGGCGGTGGGGGTGCAGGGCTGGGGGGACCCGGGCCCCCCCAGTGGCCACCCCTGACCTCCCCCTGACCTGACGCGCCACCGCGCCTCCCAGCACGCAGCGTCCGGCGCTGGCCTGCCGATGGCGGGAACCGGACGGGGTCGGCTGGGCCCACAAGGGGACACGCGTGTCGTGACAGGCCGCCCCTTCTCGCTCCTCAGTCCCCGCCCTGTGGGGCCCCCAGGGCCGCGCCCTTCTCCCGCCCCCTCCCGTGCAGCCCCGGGTCCTTCCGTGCTGCGGAGAGACGCCTCACGGGAGCCTCGGAAGTGGGCGAACCGGCTGGAACTGCCGGCCACCGCGCGTCCCTCGGGCGCTGAGGCTCGGTCGCCGCAGGCTCCACGCCCGCGCCCCGCCCCGCCCTCCGTGCAGCCAGCCCCCTGCAGCCTGCGGGCGGACCGGCACCCCCTCTCTGCAGGGGCTGGGTGCAGAGCCGGGGGCGCGTTCGGAGCCGCGGGAGCCTCGCCAGCGTGTCCACTGCCAAGCCCGCACGTGGGCGCCCCAGCCGTCACCCACACCAGCTTCCGGCGGTCGGGGGCCTCCGTGTTCTCAGGACGTGGGTGCCTGGTACCGGGGTGGGCTGCGTGGGGTGCGGGTGGGGGTCTTCCCCAGCTGCCGACGGCGCTCAGGCTTCCGGGTGGCCCTGTGGAGCGGGCACGGCACGGGCACTGTCCGGGGTGCGGCCCCCACCCGGCTCAGCCCCCGCAAGGACAGCCTTGGGCGGCGTTTGCCGTGACCAGGTCCAGGGCGCGGTCAGGAGCGGACGGACGCCAGCTGGGGCCCGGGCTGCGCTTCGTCACCAGCAAGCACCAAACCCGGAGGGCACGCGCCGGGCCAGGCCCCCCGTGGCCGGCAGCCCCCCAGGGCCCCCCAGCTGGGGTCTCCAGCCCCTGGCCACGTTCTGTCCCCGCCAAGTCCCCCGTGGCCTCAGGCTGGGCGCCTCGGAGCACCGGGGCCGCCCCCTGGCTGTGGAGCCCGAGGCTCCCCGGATGCCCCTAAGGCCCCAGCCGCCCTGCGCCGCCTCCGGGCAGGGCACGCGCCCCTTCGGACGCCCGCCCGAGCCCGGCCGTCCGGCTCCGGGCACACGGGGCCTGGCGGCGGCGACGGCTGCCACCACGCGCCTCTCCCAGCGAGTGCCACGCTGGGTCGCCCGGGCCGCGCTGCCCCAGGCCCCACACGCCGGCTCAGACGCTGCTCCGGTCGCCGGGCTGTGCCGACGGCCCGTGCAGGAAGGCGGCCGGCGAGGAGCCTCCCTGTCCCTGCGTCCTCCTGCGGCCGGCAGGGTCCGCCCGGCGGGGCCCCGTCCAGCGCGCACGCAGGGCACAGCCGTTCTGGCGCTCCGGGCGGTGACCGGCGCTGGCGGCAGGCGGGGGGGAGCAAAGCCGCCTGAGGTGTAGGAGCCGTGGACCGGCTCGGCCGCCCTGCCCGCCTTACGTGGCCACGGGCCCGGGCCAGGCCTGGTGGCAGACGGGTCGGCGGTGCCCGGGGCGGCCCCCCCTGTCCATGCGGCCGCGCGGGAGGGGCCTGCTCCGGTCCTGCCGGCTGCCCGGCCTTCCGTCTGTGCGGCTTTGCCCAGCAGCGTCGGCGCGGCTTGGAGGGACACGGTCGCAGCCCGGCGGTCTTCGGGACCGGGGCCGTGGGGGCTGCGTCCTGACCCCGCTGGCCACCGCTGCTCCACCTGGCCGCCACCCCAGGGGGTCGCCAGAGCCCCCCGCAGGACCGCGAGGATTCCGCAGGTGGACGAACAGGGCCGCGTCGTCTTTGTACAGCCTGCAGGCGGATGCCGACCGGGGCGGCCACCGTGGAGGGCCGCGGGGGACCCTCGCGGCACTGAGAGTGAGCGGCCGTCCGACCCAGCAGTCCCACCGCTGGACTCCACCGAAGGGTGCGGTGTCACGGCAGCGCTGTCGACAGTGGCCGGGACACGGCAACCAGCCCGATGGCCGAGCGGACGCGTGGAGGAGAAAGCTGTGGTCTGAGCGCAACGGAATATTACTCAGCCATCAAAAAGGCGGGTCTGATGCGTGTGTGGAAACAGGGATGGAGCTAGAAGAATCGTGCCAGCAGCCACCAGCCAGAAAGAACGAGACGAGAGCCGATGGTCTCCCTGCTAGGTGGGGCAGAGGGGAGAGAAGCAGGGCAAGGAAAAGGCAAGACTGACACGCCGACAGCAGAGGAAAACGTACTGCGAGGCGGGCAGGGGCGAGGGTGGATCGGGGAGGGAGGAGCTCAGAGATCGGGACGGTGGGTGGTGGGTGACATGGTGGCGGGAGAACCCGCGATGCCACGATGGGGACCGGACGCAGAAGCCGCAGACAGTAGCGGGAAGACGTGAAAAGCCACGAAACCTAAGAAGTAAAGCGCGTCGGCCAAGGGCGGCCCTGCCTGGACCCGGATCGTCCACGCACAACTCGGGGCCTCGGGGATGGGCTGCCCAAGGGGACAGAGCGCTGGAGCCCGACCCGGCTGGGCTGACCGCTGGCCAAGTGAGCTCGGCCAAGCCCGCGACAGGACCACGTCCCTCACAGCCTGCGGCCGGGGCGGCTGGGCACGGCTGGCCAGCCGGGGCCTCTCCCCGTCTCCTCCTTCTGTCTCCTCCTGTCGATTTCAGTTCACAATCACATGGTCAAGGCTGGTTGCTCCGCTTCCTCTTGGGGAGGCGACGCGAAGCTAATTGTGGTTCTAGAGCCGGATTTAGCCTCATGGGCTGAGGACACGTTTTAAAAGGCAATAACAGCACAACAAAAACAAGAGGTGGCCATGGGAGTCGGGAGCTGGTGGCCACAGGAAAGGCGGCCACAGGAGTGGTGGCCACAGGAGTTGAGAGCTGGCGGCCAAGGGAGCAGCGACCACAGGAGCAGCAGCCACGGGAGTTGGGAGCTGGCAGCCACAGGAGTGGTGGTCATGGGAGCCAGGGGCGGCCACGGGAACGGAGGCCACGGGAACGGAGGCCACGGGAGCCGGCACCTTGTTCCTGCTTCCGCACGGAAAGCCGCCAGGTGTGGTGCCGGCTGCCGTGTCCCCACGAGGCCGGGCTGTACTCTGCAAGGCCACCTGACAGCCAGCGGCTGCGGAAGCACCGGGACCGGGAGTGCGAACAGCAGGTGCTTCTGGCAGCGGCGCCGGGCGGGCAGGGCCGGCTTTTCGGGCGTCGCACTCGGGCTCTTGGACGCCTGGCGTCGGCCGCTGCCCGGGCTCGTGACAGGCCGAGGGCTGGGCCCCTCCCGGTGCTGATGAAGCCAACAGAAAGGCCGCGGGTCCGCTGACCTTTGAGGCCTCGGCGTGGGCGCGCCCGCGGCTGTGATCAGAGGCGGGTCGGGAGGCCTCCTCGTCTCGGCGTGGAGGAGCCAATTACCAGGTCGTTAGCGCGGGAGGGCGGTGGTAACGAGGAGCGGGCCGGCGCGGCGGCCGGATGAAGGGCGGCTGGGAACGGCGGCCTTTGTGGGAGGCAAGAGGCGGCCGGCGGGGGCGCTGATGGAGGGGGGCGCAGACCCGGGGCGGGCGGCGCGGAGCGGACCGAGACTTGGGGTCCTGGTGAGGAGCCGGATCATTACCTGCATGAGTCAGCAGCGGCCTGAGGGAAGGTGCAATTAGAGGCGCCTTAATTGGCCTGCGGTCGGGCCTTCTGGGGAGTCCTGGAGCGAGCAGGAGCGCTGGCTCAGCGCCCGGCCTCGGGGGCAGGGCGAGCTGGTCTGAGGGGGAGGCCAGTAGCCCCCAGCGTCCTCTCCTGGCCCGGCAGGCGGGCAGAGCCGCTCCTCCACGGTTACCTGTGGGGCGGAGCCGGCCGTGTGCAGAACCAGAGCCGTTAGAAGCCGCCGGCAGCCGTCCGACCCTCGGCCCGACCGTCCAGGGCTCCTCGGAAGCGGGCGGTGGGGGCGGCCTGGCCGGGGACTCCGCCCGCAGCGCCCGACTTGGCGCGGGGCTCCGGGAGCACGGCCCGTGGTGCCCACGCCCTGCCCTGCTGCCCGCCGGCCGTGCCAGGCCAGCTCGGCCCTCCGAGCCCCGTGTCCGTCAGCGAGGGGGGTAGTTTCAGTCCACCTGCCTCCCCTGCAGGCCGGTCCAGGCCGCTGGCCTTGGGCAGCGTCGCCTGAGGGGACCTGTCACCAACGGTGGCTCCGTCCTCTGCTCGCTGGGTCGAGTCTCGCAGCGGGGATGGCGAGCGGGAGCCGGCCGGCCGCGGACGGGCGTGGCAGGCGTGTCCACCGTGGAGCTGGGCTGTGCCCGCCCGGGCTGCAGTCCCGGCGCTCCAGGCCCTTAGTTCTGGCCCACGGAAGAGCAGCTGCTGCATATGGTCGATGTTGAGCTCTCTGCTAAAGAGCCGCGCGCTGGCACAAACAGCAAATGTTTGTATGTGCTATTTCGATACGTCTCCTGGGAGGCCGTCTGCACGTCCCGCGCGGATCACATATGGTGAACCGAAATAGCTCTTTGTATGTAAAGCATATGTCCGAGGCGTGAACCACGGCGACACGTCTCCCGGCACCATCAGGCCCCGTATGCCGCCGCGGGGAGGCGAACGGTGCCGTGGTCCGGCACCCCTGAGGCCCGGTGGGGCGGCGACGTGGAGCGCAGACGCGGTGCAAAGGTCCAGCCACACGCTCACGAGTCGCGGCCATGGCAGAGCCGCCAGGTGGGACCTGCACCATGAAGGGGTCATGGGACGTCATGTGAATGATGACGACAGCAGGAAGTCCAGAAGACAGGCCCTGTGTCCTGTCCACGCTTAACTGCAAGAACAGCAGCCTCCGCCATCTCAACTCCAAGTCGGTGATGCTGTAGCCGTGGATTCTCTGCTTGGGTCATGTGCCATGTGGGAGAGGCATGTGCCACGTGGGAAGGGTGTGCACCACGTGGAAGGTGCGTGTGCCACGTGAGGGGAAAATGTGCCACGTGAGAGGGGTGTTACCATGTGAGAGGGCCATGTGCCACTTGAGAGGGGTGTGTGCCACGTGGGATGGGTGTGCACCATGTGGAAGGTGCGTGTGCCACGTGAGGGGGAAATGTGCCACATGAGAGGGGTATGCACCACGTGGAAGGTGCGTGTGCCATGTGAGGGGGAAATGTACCACGTGAAAGGGGTGTGTGCCACGTGAGAGGGCCATTGCCAGGTGAGAGGGATGTGTGCCACATGAGAGGGACGTTTGTCATGACGTTTGTCACATGGGAGTGGTGTGTGCCACTTGAGAGGGACGGGTGTGTGCCACTTGGGAGGGACGCTAGGGCAGGGGACAGTCCCCTGTGCTGGGGAGGAGGGAGCTGCCTGCGAGTGGACAGTCCTGCCAGGGCCCCGCTGGGCGTGCTGGGAACGAGTGTGCTTCCAGGCGGGTCACTGTGTGGCGTGGGCACAGGTTGAGCTGCGCCGTAGGTAGAGGAACAGCGCTGTCTTTCCTGTCCTCTCCGGCGCACCAGGAATGGTTCCTGGCGAGTCTCTGATCTGGGACGCAGCCCCCAACCGTCAGGAGGGACCCACGGGCGGGACACGTCCCAGAGAGGTAAGGGTGTTTCCCCCCCAGGTGTCTTTCCTGCTCGGTAACGGTCCCCGGCCCCCGGCCTCCGCGCCACATGTCCTGGACCCTGGGTTTCTCCGGCCCATTGCCTCGTGGCGATGGTTCCCTGCCGAGGGGCAGAAGGGTCGTCAGACCCACATCCGAGCGGATCTGGACACGCCCCGGCCCCGTCCGCGCGCCGGGGCCTCGCGGGTCATCAACCTCCTGGTCTCATTCGTTCCTGCGCAGGACTCTGCCCCTCCCGGCTGGCCCTTCGCCCTGTCAGGTCAGCGGGTCCTGGGGGCACTCGTGCCCCCTCCCAGGCTGAAGCCCCGACGCGGTGGCATCCGGGGGCCGCGTCGGAGGGCGACTGGGTTTAGGCGATGGCCGAGGGCGGGGCTCGTGCTGCCAGCGGCCCTGGCCAGGGGTGTGTGCCTTGGCCTTGGGCTCTGGGCTCTGGGGCGGCCGAGAGCCGCATCCCGCCGGGCCCTCGGAGCAGCCTGGCCGGGCGGACGTGTGGACGGGGCCGAGGGCGCTGCTGCCCAGGACCAGCCCCTTGGCTGCAGACCAATGCCCCCACGGCTCCGGAAAGCCGGAAGGTTCCGAACACGCCAGCGGGGCGCGTCCCTCGTGTGTTTGGGGTCTCGGCGGGCGCTCCTTCCCGGGTTAGCGCTGAGGCGCGGGGGGCGTGACTGAGCGGGATGGAGTGCGGACTCGGCGGGGCCCCGGGGCCCCGAGCGTGGGGGATCCGGCGTCCTTCAGCTGAGACGAGCCGCCGGCGAGCGGGCACGTGTCGCTGTCGCTCCGGCTCTCCTGCGGTGGTGAGCGGTGACGCCGAGCTCGCTGGCCGCTCGGCCGCGCGGGCTTCCCGAGGAGGAGCCGGTCGGGACGCTGGCGCGTCAGGCTCGTCAGCGCTGCTCGCCCGCGAGGAGGACGGACGTCGGCAGATGGTCGGGACGTAGCAGCAGGGCCACGTGCGGCGCCGCGTCCGTCCCCGACAGGAGCGGGCGGCTCGCCTCGGAGCGGGAGCAACCCGGGCCGTGCCCGGCGCCCGGAGAAGCGCTGCGTCCGCGGAACCTGCGAAGCGTCGTCGTGGTGAGATCGGGAGTGACGTTCTTGGGGCCTCAAACGCCCGCGTCCCTCCCGACGGCCGCGGCCCCGCCCCCCCGCGGGCCCCGCCCCGCCCCCCGCGCCCGGCCGCAGCCGGCCAGGCCTCCTCCGCGGCCAGCTGGCGTCCTCCGGGGCCAGCTGGCGTCCTCCGGGGCC
>PVHY01027866.1:0-15809 GCA_004024945.1 Uropsilus gracilis | reverse complement strand
CTCCCTGTGGCTCCTCTGCTCTCTCTCCTCCAGCTTTCTCTTGCTTTCTGCCTTGCTCTCCAGCCAAGCTCCTTCTTAAACCTCCTCTCTCTGCTCCTCTCATGAGAACCCTCAGCTCCCCTTCTCCAAGTCTCCGCCCACCAGGACACGATGGCTGCTATCTTAGTGCAGCATTGCCACCATGCTGGACCCCAGCCCCCTAATTTCATCACAGTACCCCATCACTTCTGTGTGGCAATGAAGCAGAACTCCAGACCACAGAGCTGTGTGGAATAGTCTGCAGCACTGGTGCTTTCGGCCAGAGAGCTCTGTGTCATGGGAAACTTCTCTGCACCATAGATTACTCATTGCCAGAGTAATGTAGTAATCATTACTGTCAGAGCCATCAAATGCCCAGCCCACCCCCACTGTAACAAGAGATGTCCTCCCGCAGTAGGAGGGAGGGACTTGCTTCTGGCCTAGAGGATCTTGAATTCTTTCCTCAGTCTGAGTGATGTTGGATTTTCTTCAGAATCTTATAATTTTGCATTTATGCAACTGACATCATCTGCCCCAGAACCAAGAGAATGGATAATCTTCCCTCATAGGGACATGGGTTTCGTCCACATTTTCATTCCTTATCTTCAGTTTCCCTTGACATGGAATACTTTTCTCTCCTATTTGAAAAGGCCTTATTTTTCATCTTTTCCTGACCTTATTCTGGCAGGAATTTGGAGTCAAATTCTTGCATCAGAATTGACCAAATCTAACTCTTAATTTCTAAAGTATTTATAGAGTTAGAAGCTACTTTTATTTTTCACAAAGACTGACTTTCAAGGTCTTTTTTTTTTTTTTTTTAATGCAGAGAGTCAAAGGAATCTAAAGTGATTATTAAACAGCTTTCTTTTCTAACTGTCATTTTCCTACCTTTCGAAGGAGTGGAAAACCAGATGGCAATCCAATGGTCATTATTATATTGAGGAATAAATGCTTCCACAATTTTTAGCATTTACAAAAACAATAAAATTTTGGTTATCATCTTCAAGAACATTGTAACTATTATGTATGTAATATATGGTCATTTTCAAGTATTTTTAAAAGCTATTGCATTTTATAGAGTGGAATAAATAATAGTGGTTAGATACATAGTGTAATCATTCCCTCCCTCCTGTTAAGAGGCATTTTTAAAGGAATCATCACGATTGAATGATGTTTGCAAATCATACCATTTATAATCCTTTCATTAAGAAATATTGTTATTTTAAAAATAGGTTGTGTCTTGACTTGTAATTTTGAAAATGTTCAATTTTAATGAGTCTTTGACTATGACTCTCTTTTTGAGGTACATGCATTTGTCAGAATCGGACTGATCTCAGTCTCCTTAAAATAAACTATTACAATGGGTCTTGCTGACAGGTGCATTCAAAGCATTAAAAATATTTTTGAAACAATAATATTTTTGAAAATGTAGCTTTCTATCCCTACTGAGCTAAAAAAGAGTCCTTATTTTTCTCAAGCATGGATATTCATAAACTATATAATCAAGGTATGTCCCTTATGCCTAGTGATTGGAAAATGTGGCAATATCTGAAATAACAAAAAAAAATCATTGTGTAATAATTTTGACTGAAAACTGCTACGTTAGCAGTCAAGTGATAAAAAGTTTACTGGGACCCTGGGGTAATCCTTTGTTCTGAATTCATGCTTGGGGATTCTCCTGTAGGTGACTTCACATTATGAGGAAATAGCTTCAGTGCTGAGATGATGTTTTATTTGATCTGCAAGATCTCCCTTAAGCCTCAAGGAGCAACACTAATTCTAATTTCTGTGATTTACTGATAAAATTCATCTTCACTTTCCCTACTTGTGCCATAATTTTCTTAGACTTCAAAAACCAGTTTTGTAGACAGGAAAAATGTAAACATGTGAATGTGATTCATTGGAGAGTGGGAATGCAAACACCACTGATAATTGGTCACGCTAAGCCAGGCCTGCTGTGAGGACATTGTCTGCAGGGTATTAGGACAGATGCCTTTGTGCCTTTGTTCCCTGATATCCCTTTTTGCTGATCAATTGAATAGCAACTGGTACATGTTATGCAGCATTTGCATTATTGGAGCTTTTATTCAAAATTATATATATATATTCAATTCAATTATATTCAATTACATTCAATATTGCTATTCAATTATATTCAATACATTTGATTATATTCATATTACATTTATATATATTTCACATCTTTGTACTCCCCAGGATTCACCCACCACCTCCCCTTCCCTGACGGTTCCCAGCCTTTCCACCTAGCTCCAAGTTGTGTACTTTAGTTTTGTTGTTACCTTGTTTTAACTTTTCCTCCTGGCCTTTTGCTTGTTTTTCCTATGTCCCATATATTAGTGAAACCATTTAGTTTCTATCTTTTTCTTTCTGATTTGTTTTTGCTAATATGAGTTCTTCTAGGTCCATCCATGTTACCATAAATTCATCAAATTTGTCAGTTTTAATTGACGAGTAATATTCCATTGTGCATATGTACCACATCATTTTCATGCATTCATCTGTCTTGGGACATTTGGGTTGTTTCCATGTCCTTGCAAAGACAGTGCTGCAGTAAACATCCGAGCACAGATGTCCCTGTATATAAGCATTGAGGTCTCCTTTGGGTAGAGTCCCAGAAGAGCGATTGCTGGGTCAAATGATAGTTCCATTTTCAATAGTTTGAGGGTCTCCACACAGCTTGCCATAGTGGCTGGACCAGTTTCCATTCCCACCAGCAGTGAGAGAGTCTTCCTTTCTCTCCACAACCACACCAGCACTTATTGTTGCCTGTTTTTTGGATGTGGGTCATTCCATCTAATTTGTATATTAAGGAAGATCCCTGGTTCCTTTGCTTCTGGTTGTGAAGGAGCTTGTAGTTTCTCATAAACCAGTGATGACTGGATTCAATGGAAAACACTAGTTTGGGGAGGTCAGAAAAGTTGCATGGAGAAAGAGGGTCTGAATCTTGAAAGATAAGCCTGCTTTGAGCAGGCAGCGTGAAGTGAGGCACCTTTCAGAAATGTGCATGGAGATAGTGTTAGGTTTCTTACAGTAGTGTTGGGGGAACTGGTGCCCCTGTTGGAAGGGGGAGAGATTGCAGCAGCAGGGCATCTGCAAGAAGGGACCAGGTGAAGAGGTTTGTGTTTCCCCATAAAAGATGGAAGTTGGAAGTTTAATGAATTTTTAAACAAAGAACATAAAGTGAGTTTTAATAAAATCATAGTCCCCTAAATTTTATTTTTAAATTTAATTTATATATAAGTTTCACATCTTTGTAATCCCAGAGATTCACCCCCCTACCCTTCCCACCATTCCCCCCTTTCCTCCCTACCCCAAGTTGTATGCTTCAGTTTGGTGGTTAGCTTGTTTTGACTTTTCTTCATGTTTTTTGTTTATAACCCCCTAAATTTTAATAAAATCATAATCTCTTAAGGAAAGGAAATATGTTTCATTGTTTTAAAAATAATGGTGAAAACATGCTTGTTAGCTGGTGAACATACAAAGGAGGTTGTACTTCCAGGGGGGCTTTGCAGGGTAGGCTGAGAGGTTGCTGAGTGGCTGTGCATCTGACTGGGATTGCAGGGAAGTCCATCAGTCCTAACTTACAGTGTGGTTTGTGAGGCTTAATGAAATTAAAAGAAATACACTAAAAAAAAAAGACTTTGCATCAAATAGTATGGTAGATGTGTAGTCTTTGCATGAGTCTCTGGAAAGAGAGAAAGAGATGTGTTAACCTTCCAAGATGACTGAAGAGAAAGGAAAAGATAAGTTAAGTGTTGACTTTGATTTATGCCCACTTAAAAGTAGAAGTAAAGAAGGAAGGGTAAAAAGTTCACACACACATTCACAAGGAAACTTCATTATTTGCACTTTCCAATCAATGCATATCATTGAGGAAGTTAATCAGTTCCATTTCTTTACAGAAAGGTCAAGGGAAAACTATATGATGAGCATTTTCTGGACAGACAAGCTAGAAAGTAGGTGAAAATTAAAAGAGAATTTTAAAATTAGAATAAAATAGGTTTCCCATTTCAAACCTGCCATTTATTCACTCTGTGATGGTGAAATGTGACCTAATTTCTCTGATTCCAATTCCTTATTTGTAAATTGAAAGTGATAACACTTTTTTACTGGCTTTTTTCCTTGAAAGTAAAATGAGATATGACATTTAACACACTGCCTGGAATGTTAAATGTTAATTCTTTTTATTACTTAGAGAAATACGTGTCAACTCATTAAATCATATCTGACATTTTGCACTCTGGTAAATGAATGGCAAAAAAAAAAAAAAGAAAAAGAAAGGAATGGGACCGTAAAATTATTTATTTCTTGTGTATATCACTAGTGTCAAGATCACAGAAATGGATGTTCGGTAATATTAGAAAAATGTTTTCAGTATCTTTTTGAGACAGCATAGTCGGCAGGAAAGGATCTTTGAACACATGTAGATCAGAGTTTGACAGCTGCAGCTATGTGGTCTGGCTCTTCCTCCCTGTGTAGGAGGAATAATGGAATTACCTCTCTGGTAGGGTGGCTGTAAGAACTAAGAGGGAGGCGGCTGAACAGAGTATTTGGTCTATTGAGACAGTTCAGCCAATGCAGTGATCAGAGAAGGTACTGCCGTGAACATAACATCTCTTTAACATGTTTATTGAGTGTTTTGTAGCAAAGGGCGCAGTGGTAGAGTTTGCATAAAATGTTCAAATGCAAGGCTTTATCTCTGCTTTATAGAAGTTATTGTGGTAGTGTGGTATTGACTTTTGTAGAAAAAACTGAGTCTTATGTGTTCCATGGCATGACACAGTCCCTGATATGTCATATGTTCTCAAAGACATATTTAAATTAAGAAGCCATAAGCATATATCTGCCCATAAGCATATATTTAAATTAAGTAGCCATGAACACATATCTGCCCATATCGACAGAATATGGCAAGACAGAATTTGGCAAAACAAAAATGGAATAGTGTTCACTCCGAGGAAGAGAGAAACTTCACCCATGGGTGATTTATTCTCACTCCAAAAAGTGGTGTCTTTTGACTGCTTTGATGAATTGGAATCATAAAATACTAGTGGATTTTGTACCACTGCTGGTGAACTGTTATTCTTACCAGAGACTCATCCTGTAGTGCAGCTTCCAGTTGAAGGCTTGACACTAGGTAAATCACAACTGTAACTACCTCTGGACTATATGTTTTTTTCTTCCCAACATGTGCTCACAGGAAGGCATGCAAGACAAAGAAACTATTGAGCGAGCCAAGACACATGTCACCCACCCACCTGGCATTCCTAAGGAAAGCAGATGACAGGCTGCTAGTTGACCACAAGTCTCAAGTTTAGTGTTCTGACTGGGTATTATACCTCTTCCGGTCCACATTCATGTTCTACCCTACTTCCGCATCACTAACGGGGTCCTCACTCTCTGGCTTCTAGTTGATTTTTGCCCCTAGGAATGCTAGCAGGAAGACCATGGACAGAGCAAACTATTTGGGGGCATTTATTCCTCACTCCTTCCCTCCTGGAATGCTGCAGGATGACTGACTCCGTTGATTACAGGTGACCTTTGATCACTGCTGTCAGCTGATCTGTTCTGTACACCCTTTCTCTCAAGACTTGGCTAGATTCATGCAGAGCCATGGAGTGACAGATCCCTGGGGCATGCCTTTACACGTCATCTCTGTAGCCTGCACCTATCTTGATAAATAGTCCCTTTCTGAAATGCTCCTCAATTAGTTTAAATTCAAGTGTGTTCTATTCTACAGGTTGTAGAGTCACAGATTTAGTGATATAAAGTAACAACAGCAATAAAAATTCATCTCTACCATTCATCAGTTTTGGGGATGTGTGTGTGTGTGCAATCAAATTTTAAGAATTCATCTCTATAGTTAAGGCCTATTAAGAATTATTAACTGTGGTGATAGAAATCTGTCTTTAAGAAGCATAAGCATGGCATTATGAGATGTAGGATAAAAAAAATGGTTTAGGTGATAAATATTAATTCTCTAAAAAATAATCATTTTAATACCTGGTTCTAAGTTATATCTATCTTAAATTCATCAAAATGGTATAATTATTTTGAAGCTTAATGTTGTAAGAGTATAAATCATATGAGTCCAATATAAGTTTAATTCACTTACCTTCTTTATAATTTGAAAAGAAAATTGTTATTTGTTATGAAACATTATAAATTTTACTTTAAATTGTATCCTGCTGTACATTGGAATATTACAAAAATAAATCTAGTCCGTGTTTCTGAAACACTTGGAATATATTTGACAAAGGAATATACTAAGGAGGTTGAAGAATCCCCCTTTAAAACTATTCAACTATTTTAACTTCTTTGTGGATGAGGGCAGAAACATATTGAGCAAATTGTAAAACAATTGCAAAACACCACTATTACTCCTGGTTATTCTGAGGCAGGGCAGATAAGCGGATATCAAAATCACAGCCTATGGAGCGAAGCCGGGCCTAGGAATTGCTTGAGTCCATGGGTTTGAGACCCGCCCAGGGCAACATAGCAAGACCTAGTGCCCCCAAAATAGCTGGATGTGGTGGTGCATGCCTGTAATCCCAGCTACCTGGGAAGCTGAGGCTGGGGATCACTTGAGTCTGTGGTACCCTGGGCAATATGTGCCTGTGGTTCCAGGGGCAAAAATAGCAAGACCTAATCTCAAAAAAAAAAAAAAAAGAAAAGAAAACGTGGATATCAGGAAGGCTAGCAAGAGAAAAAGTTAAATTTTATTACCATAGTTGTGGAGACTTTACAGAAGTTTAAAATCTAAAGTAAAATGGTGCAGACTAGGGATATATGTGTTGCGTTAAAGCACCTGAGGCATCAAGGAAAGAAAAGGGTGAGATTGCATAGGACAGAAAGGAGGTGTTTCTCAGCAGGGAGGACTTGTTTACTAGTGAATCAACACCTGCATCTTCCCCTGCCCCCTACCTACATGCTAGGTCATAGAAATGGGAAGAAGAGATTACTTCTTCCAGCTGAAACAGGACAAAAGAATGAGATAAGGATCCTTCTCCTAAAGACTCTAGGGCCTTGACTGCTCTTAAAATAATCTGCAATCTTTAGGTAATGAGAACAGACTTCTCAAGGCACAGTGGATTTCTTGCCCTAAGAGGACACTTAACTGGGCTTATTGGGAGAGGCTTACTATGGCATAACTGAGAAAGTCTACCTGAGCCTTCTGAGGAAGTCCATCCCACAACGATTAAATAATTCCTCGACTCTTGTATTTTAATCAGTTTCTCATTTATTTCAATTCCTCATTCTTTGTTTCATGAACAGAATAAAACTAAATGTGAAGTTTGAAGAATGCCTCTGTGTTTTACCAAAGCACCTTAAACTATCATCCATCATGTATCAAGTATTCCATTACCATGAAGAAGATTCCTTTCTGTTACACATTTTATGAGTCCATCACTACATCACATCTAAAAATGCAGTGCTAATATCCATCAAACTGATAATAGCAACTATTATAGTCAGATGCAGCTTTTGTTTTTAAAGAAAGATTTAAAAAGTGTTTGAGATACTATGAAAAGTATGCTTTTTCTTTGCTAAGGGATTTGTATTGCTTGTGGCTGCTATTACAGATAAATGAGTGGAAGCTGGTATCACTGGTAAAGCATTAGGAAATCTCAAGCCAATTGTTTCAACAGAGATGGTCAGTAGTGAACTTCATACAGTGACTTTTGACTTTTAATGCTGCTCAGATAGGGAGGATGCACTGCTCCACTGATGTGAAGATGCATCGTTCCTGCAATAACAACATTTAACCTTTATATTTGTTGATATTTCCCCAAATAGATATGTTAAGAAAATATGCATTTTTTATCATTAAAAATAAATTTATTTGCTTCTGGAGAAATTCGGTGTTGAGAAACATTAAGCAGACCGAGGGAACACATGTACTGGAAAAGAAACCAAAGAGTGAAGCCATTTGTTATTGTGAACGTTCTTAAGCAAAGCTGGTTACTCCCAGAGTAAAGGTGGCAAAGGTTGGGTATTTACATGTGTGCCCAGTTAAAGAAGGGGAGGGCTCTAGCACGCCACCCCCCCTGCCTGATGTGCCACAGAGAAAACTCTTATCAGAACAATAATGATAATTGTAGGTACTTTGAGTGTTTTTGCAACTCTCCAAGCTTCTTTAAGTCCTGGTTCTCCTTCTATTGTTCAGCCAATCCAGCTGACCTTGTAGTCGAGTCAAACTACACAATCCTCCAGGAAGCTCTGAACACAGGTCCAATGCAAGCCCTAAGGCATGAGAGAGTGTCCACAGCACTGGAGGTTGCTCAGTTCCCTGGGTCCCTGCACCCTTATCTTGTGGGGCAGGTGTCCTCCATTTCAAGCCAGGGCAAACCAGAAAGACCAGCTGTGTCACCATTTCCTTTGAAAGAATCCTGTACTTATTTACCAAATCTCTGATGTTGATGAAAGTGAATCACAGCCACAACCCTCTATAGTATGGACTCCCAGGATTTAGCCTTTTCAGAATGTTTAATTCTTGACAAATGAACCACTTGTTCTTGTATTTTCAACAGGGTCTTGTCAACTTGTACATTACAGATAGTTGATCTGAGATGTAAGTGGCTTATAGACAAGATAACAAAATTATTCTTTTGGGGGGTAGGAATGATATAACGGCCATGAAGAACATATCAATATTGTAGAGTTTCAAGGGAACATTCTGTGAAACACATTACCAAAGCAGTTAATATAGAATCACAGCATACACATGCCATTTTTATTAGTAGAAAATAAATGTCTTATACAAAGACAGTGATGCATTTTTTGAGATTCTGTCTCTCAATGGATATAGAAATAAAAATTAAAAAATCACAAATAGTTGATTCAACCTTGACAGCTGTTCATGAACCGAGAAGTCATATATTCCAATTACAGCTATGAGCCATCCTGGAGGGAAACTTCTAGTACAGAAATTGTTGACATTACAGCTTTGGACTTGTCCTTCATCTTTGTTCATGTAGATTAGGGAACAAACTTGGCAGACCATATCCTGTGAGGTTTCAATTGGCCCTTTTTCTTTTATACCATCATAACTTTACATTTTCTAAATCTGTTTCCAAGAAGGACAGCTCTTCTATCAGACTTAAATTGTTTCAAAGTACTGATAGCCTATGACCTTGGAAAGGGGGAAGGGTAAGGATTTGTTAAAATGCACTGTCAAAGACTGTTTTTATTCATTTAATGTGGAAAAAAGAATTTGCCCCAAAATAGTTGATTTTGTTTAACAATGTGTGACAACTCATTCTTGACCACGAACCCTGTGATCTAGCTATGGGCAAGTAAACCAGATGGGAAGATTGAGTGTTTCTTCAGGGAACTAAGAACCAGTACATATTTCCTTCAAAGCTCATTTTTCAAGTAAAACATATCTACTTAAAAGTTTCAAAGAGTAAAAACTCGTATTTCTACATAGATATAGTGTTATTCATAGAATAAAAATAAAATCGCTTGCATGCACACTTTTGACTTTTTTTCCATCAAGGTAGTATATATGTGTGTGTAGTTTTAAAAAATTGGTTTGATAACTTTACAATGGTTTGATAACTTTACAATGGAAAACAAAACAAAAGAAAACACTCCTTCTTGACCCATCTTGACTCTCTTGCAGTATTAGTATTTAGAACACCCGTGCGCACACACACATGCACACACACGTACATATGCGTACACCCATATTTATAAACAATAGACTGTTCATCTTGAATTTTTAATTTAAAACATTTTGTCCTATATTGTACCTCTCTGAAAAACATGTGAATATAATTACTCTAACAAACCATTATATGTATTTGATACATCCTACAGTGTAGGAATAAAACATTAGTTCTTCTTGTAGTTATTTATTCTTTAAAGACTTAGTTTATTATTTCTTGAAATGTGAGTTTCCTCTTAGTACCTGCTCTTAACGTCTAAATTTTGCACCAAAGTTTTAAGCATCCTTTCAGTATAATTACATGCATGAAATGAGTCATCAGTGCTATGTGTAATATTATATATATTTATGGATTATATATATGGATATATATGTAGATATATATGGATATATATATATATATAGATATATCCATACATTCCCTTCAAGTGTGTCCCTAAAGCAAGATCTCAACTCCTTGCTCCCCCCTCCCTCAGCCCAGCCACCTGTAGACCACTATGGCCTCATCCCTCCAGCCCCTCCATTAGAAGATACCCATCCTCTCACTGAACCAATAGAGGTTGCACAGTCCCAGGGTATAGTCCCGGTACATGGAGGGCGGCAATTCTCAGAAGGCAGAGAAGGCACAGCTTTATCTAACAGCACACACTGCCTGGTTCAGAGAATGTCCCACTGAGCAAAGACAGCCCTAGATGGACACGAGGCTGGAGGATGGGCAGGGATGAGCTGGGCATTGGGAGAAGAAGCATCAGGGATGTCCAGAGGCCGGTGGCCCAGGAACAAGGATCTCAAGAAGTCTTGAGGGATCTCGTGGCTCCAGGCACTGGGGTTGAACCATATCTGGGAGCCCCGTGAGCCAGGTTTATCAAAGGGCCTGGCTCTCACCTGGACATTTGGAACCTGGTCAGTGTTACAGTGGCTGTGACACTGCCCAGAAGGCCTGAACAGGTGTCCTGCGCATGCTTCTTCTGTGCATTTACTTTGTAGGTATAGTTGTCACCATTCCTGTTGCCCTACAACCCCCGGGGGAACAGACCTGGCTGGGGTCCCCTTCCTGGCCCGCTGTTCCTGCAGCCTCTGCAGGCCCTCACCCTGGGTGGAATCTCTGAACCAGTATGGGCTGTCCCCTTTCCTGATTTATTGCTTTCCTCCCTATTGTTGCCTCCTGCTCTCTTTTGAGTGTGATAAGGGGTGACCTAGGATCCCACAGTAATCACTAAGCCATCCGTGTCATATGATGTTTAATACAGCCTCTATTCCATATGTAGGAATTGTTCGGTATACTGGATTCCCCATCTAAAACGCTGGCCTCACACATCCTAAAGCAAAACAAATCCTTCTATTCTCCAGCACGGTTGTCATCAATCATTTCCCATTAGAGCTTCCTTATTCATTTGAAATCTTAAATTCTATTTATTTTAGAGTGTTCTGTTTTTATTTGGCCATCTCTATTTTCCATAGAAAATGTTGTTGCTCTTTAATCTTGCAAAGCATCATGAGACTGGGAATAATAACTTTATTATTTGCTACATTCCTCATCAGTCTACAAGTTCTGTGAGGGCACAAGGAAAGGAAAGAATTACTTTTTGTCCTCTTCATCTAAGACAGTCTCCCGTTCAACACACATTTGTGTGTGTTTGTGTTTAAGAGACTAGGTCTTGCTATGTTGCCTAGAGTTGTCTTGAACCCATAGACTCAAGTGATCCCCAGTCTCAGCCTCCCAAGTAACTGGGATTACAGGTACACGCCACCATGCCCTGTTTCCACACACATTTGTTGACATATTACTTGCCACAGCAGATTTTAGCAGTGGTCTCAAATATACATCTGGCAATGCAGGTGATTGCTGAACTGTGATCATTCTGACAATGTAAATCAGCGTCTTGGAGAATTTATGAATCCACCCATGTCTTATTTCGGATGGAGTATGGAGAGAGTGCCAATGTAGACAAGTCGTTGTGTTAGCGCAAATGGAAACTTGACCTTTACCCAAAAATACAATATTGAAATGCTTCAGGAAGGTCAAATGTTTGGTGTTGCTAGTAGAAGAAAAATAGAAAGGCTAACAATTCTAGATGTCGCTTGAAGGAGCACATCCTCAACTGTAAACCCAACACCAAATGAGAAAGGACACATTTTCCCTCACATAGAACATTATTGGTACTCACTGCATGTGCATTGCAGAAGAACTCAGAAATTCACAGTGGGAGCTCATTTTGAATTCTCCAGTGTGGCTCATATTCGGCTTGGGGAGTCCATTGCCCATCCATTTGTCCACAACTACACACAGCAGAGAACGAATTTAGTATAGCAAATGTGTCTATAGCAAATTCAAAATTACCTCTCATCCTCTGTGAGCAACATATGAATAACAAAGGGGATGGTAAAAATTCATTCTTTGTCTCTCTTTCTCTGAAGTCTTGTAGTGAAAGGGAGCTTAAAATGGTTGTCCATTTATCAGCTCTGTAATCAGTGTGAGAAAGTGATTGTCACTTATATACTAGAATTTCAGTATGCCCATGAAAAAAAGAATCTTTGGGGATTTTTTTTTATATTCTTTCTCTTTATAATAGCCCATTCTTAACCCCACATTTTTTTAATGTGCCTTCAGTATAGACTGAGTACTTCAAATGAATCTTCTTTTTATCCTCATGGAAATCAGATCCAGTAAGCAAAATGTGTCCTTTCACCAATGATAAGTATCCTTCTACCACAGTGATTTAAGTCCCTGAAGAGAAAGTAACTCAACTTCTTAAGATAAGCTGAGTATGAAGGGAAACCAACATGCATTAAGGATCATGCTTTTAAGCACATAAAACTTCTTTCTTAATTGGCCATACAGAAGAAATTTTTTCAATTACAGGCATTTTGGTTTCAACTCTTTTGAATGCGCCTGGACACTACTGACTTGTCTGCATCTCACGGGATTGATGCTCACAGCACCTTCAAGATGCTGCAAAATAGCCCATGTTCTGGGTTACATGATTGAAAAGATTATGTTTCCACTTAATTTTCAATCTGTGAACTCAGAAAACAGAGTTCATCATCTTAGAAACTAAATTCAAAAAATTTGTTTTCTCTGAAGGTCATTAAAAGGTCTCACAAATCCTATTTGCATGTCTCTCCCATCTTACAAAATAGAATAGGGAGTTCTTAGAATGTGTGTGTAAGAGAGAAAGAGAGAGAGAGGGAGGGAGGGAGGGAGGGAGGGAGGGAGGAAAGGAAGGAGGGAGGGAGGGAGATTTAAAAGAGTTAAAGATGGAGTGACTGGAAGTTATTTCATACTACCTTATCACCTAGACTGTAGGTTGAAATTGAATTTAAGATCCATTGAGACTGTAGAACTTTCTTGTTGTTTGACTTTTTCATATTTCATTTCCTTGGAACCTAACCAACTAACCAACCTAACCAACTGCTAGTGGATGAATATTTTTTGGTTATTTCCTTACTCTTGTTGACCTTGCAATGCCATTCTATGTCCTTCAGGATGAGAGCAAAGTTCTACTGTTGTGATTCACACTGCCCCCAAAGTCTCCAGTATTAAATTTCTCTGTCAGGTATAGGATTTACTCAGCTTGCTGCTTTTATCTTGATTTCACAGTGATGCTTTATCATAGCTTCATTTTTTTTGTCTAAAGCTAGAGAGTGATAATAAATATTTATTCTTGTCTGCCCTATCAACTAAATGCTGGTGGCTTCCTTCGATTTGGTGATGTCATCTGAATTTAGGTAGATAATGTATGTTTGAATATGTCTGTTCCATTTGAAATATATAATTTCCTCTATTCAAAATTCTTAACTTATTTTCTAATTTTTTTCACTACATTTTATTTATTCATGCATGACTTTTGGGTTGTTTCCACTTTGAGGCTCTTATTTTCTAAATTATTTTAACTGTGCTTAGTAATTAGAAAACAGTTAAAAAGGGGGGAAGGAGATCTCTATAGTAAAGTCCCCTATAGTAACTCATTTCAATGACTTTTTTCAAGATTAGTCACAAATACAGGTCTCTTCCAGTAGATGTTTTGATACAGTTGGTGGAGTTTCAACATCTCATAGATTTAGAGTAAAATCCCTCTTTTACTGTTTCTGCAAAAGAGAATATTAACAGCTCCCAATATAAGTTGTCAGCAATGTAAACTATAATAGTGACTATGATATCTGTTTCTTCTTATGTTTGACCACCTTCATCTTGGCATTCATCATTTATTCAATATCAGTATAAGTAAGTCATTAAAATATTTGTTCATTATTTTAATGAACAAAACCAAGATAGCATTTCATGGCAGAAAACTAGGTCATGTCTTTTGTCCCTCAGTGTTGGCCAAAGGTGGGCATTCTAAGGCTGTCTTATAAATCTCCTGATTCTGTTTTCAATCCACACATGTAAAGCTACATTTTCAACACACTGTGGTTTTCTTGATAACAAATCACAGATATTTCAAACAACTTCTCCTTGAACAGGTGATCGCTGAGCTAAAGGCAATGGCGTGAGTGAGGATTTGATGGGGTGGGAGTGTGCAAGTGTAGGATGGAGCTTGAAACAGTCTGCGCAGTCTGAGGTTTAGAAAGTGCAGTTAGAGGTGAGGTTGGAGTCTTGTAAGAGATCATGGTGAGGATCTTATATTTTATTCTGTGTGCTATGAAAAGCCATTGCAGATGTATTCTACTCTATTGCTTACTCAGGGTTGAAGGGTGACATACTTTGACTTCTATGACCCTGTGTGGGGTACTCTGGGTCATAGCTGGAGGGCAGGAGCACAGGGAGGCTGGGGCAGCTGGTTTTTTGAGTCTGAGAAGGAGCCGTGGGATGATAAGAGGTCATCACTTTCTGATTCAAAAATAAGGGCCACAGAATCAATGGAAGTACAGACTTTAAGAACTTAGAAAACTGAATTTTCTGCAGGAAAGTGAACCAAAACAGGTGAAAATGAATAGGTGGAAAGACAAGTACTAAAAGTAATTACAAATGGAAATAAACCAGAGTTAGGACCAAATTGAATTTAATTGATCAAGTTTTATTTGGGCCGTGAATAGTGAGATGTGCAGACGAGGAGTGAAATACACAGTAAAACTAAACCACCGTTAACTTTTATGCGCCCAAGAGCTGTGGGAAATACAATGGGGGTAGAAAGTTCAATAGGCTTCTCCTAACTCATGCTGTCTTATCCTAGCCAAATAAAACACACCAACTGCTCAAACAAAAATAAGGAAACCCCATCACTCTTTCTCATGCCCAACCCCTGCATCTCATCATGAGATGATGCATCTTAAATGCTCATTCCTCACACTGCATCTTGGATGCTTCCACTTCATTCTGTCTTCTTCTGTCTCCACCACTAACAAGATAGTTCAGGCTGCAGCATCATTCATCCAGACTCTTCAATTCCTGCAGATGGGCTCTTCCTTTCCTGTGCCCTTGTTTGAACACCCATAATACAAAGTCTTTACAAGAGTCACACTCATCTGGAAGAGGCATTAATCATACCTGGTCAAATCTCTGCTTCAAAACTCTAGGATTCCCTGTTGCTCTTAGAGCAAAATCCATAAATCTTAACATGCCCTACAGTTTTGTACATGATCTAGTCCCTGTTCACATCTTTTATCATAGCTATGGGCAGCCACCCCAAATGAGAGTAAAAAGAACTTTTTTTGGTAAAGTATTCAGCCTCACAAATAAAGAGACAAGCCCGTGAAATTTCAGCAATGCAGGTAATGCAGTGGGGTTAGGTAAAGATCGCATTTTCATGTGCCTATACTGCCTTTATATTTTATTTGTGTTACATCTGTATTTATAACTCACTTAGCCAGCAAGGGAGTTTCGGTCTTAAAGGCTGTGGTGCAAACACAGATAGACTTCCTCCATCTATTTCCCCCTCCTCAGACATTTAGGATTCGCAGTCACAAGTGTGATGGAAAGCACGCGCGCACGCATGCACACACACTTGTGACAAGCCAACCTGAGGGCCATTTGGGAGTGTCAGGACTTTAACTATATATACAAATAAATATATAAATAAATATATTTTCATATAAAATGTTTATATAATATAATATATAATATAATGAAATATATATAAATCCATAGACATGTGTATAT
>PVHY01027865.1:0-15817 GCA_004024945.1 Uropsilus gracilis | reverse complement strand
TCTGGATGGATGGATGGATCTGGATGGATGGATGGATCTGGATGGATGGATGGATCTGGATGGATGGATGGATCTGGATGGATGGATGGATCTGGATGGATGGATGGATCTGGATGGATGGATGGATAGATAGATCTCTCTCTAGAGATAGATTGCTGGGTCAAATGGTAGTTCCATATACATTAATTTGAGGGTCCTCCACACTGCTTTCCATAGTGACTGGACCAATTTACATTCCCACCAGCAGTGTAAGAGTGTTCCTTTCCACATCCCTGCCAGCTCTTCTTGCCTGTTTTTTTTTTTTTTTTTTTGATATGGGCCATTTTTACTGGGGTGAGATGGTATCTCATTGTGGTATTGATTTGCATTTCTCTGATTGCTAGTGATTTTGAGCAGTTTTTCACGTGCCTGTTGGCCATTTGTACTTCTTCTTTGAAGAATTGTCTTTTTTAGTTCTTCTCCCACTTTTACTGGGCTTCCTATTTTGTTTTTGCTTAGTTGTGTGAGTTCCTTATGGATCTTTGTTATCAATCCCTTATCACTTTTGTGGAGAGCAAAATTTTTCTCCCACTTAGTTGGGTTTCTTTTTGTTTTGTCTGTTGTCTTTTTTGCCGTACAGAAGCTCTTTAGTTTCATGTAGTCACAACTCTTTATGGTCATTTTTTTTTGCCAGTTATAGATGTATCCAGAAATGGATTCTGAATTGTAACTCATGGAGGGTGTTGCCCAAGTTTTTCTTTATGTATTTTATGGTTTCAGGTCTTTATTCCGAGTAGTTTTTTGGTTTGTTTGTTTTTTTGTTGTTGTTTGTTTGTTTTTTTGTAGATTTTTTTTGGGTTCTCTACATAAAGAATCATATTATAATCATGTAATGATAGCTTCAATTCTTCTTTTTCTATTTGTATCCCTTTTTATGTCTTTCTCTTGCCTTATTGTACTATCTAATATTTCTAATACAATGTTAAAAAGTAGTGGAGAGAGTCGGCATCTTTGCCTGGTTCCAGATCTTAATTGAAATGATTTTAGTTTTTCCCTATTTAAGATGATGTTTGCTGTAGATTTGTTGTAGATGGCTTTTATTGTGTTGAGGCATGTTTCTTTTATCCCCAGGTTTTCAAGTGCTTTTATAATGAACAGTTGTTGAACTTTGACAAATGCTTTCTCTGCATCTATTGATATTATCGTGTGGTTTTGGGTTCTCCTTGTTGATGTGGTGGATTATGTTAATTGATTTTCTGATGTTGAACCATCCCTGTGCCTTTGGGATAAATCCCACTTGGTCATGAAGAATAATGCTTTTTATGCATCATTGGCTTCGATTTGTGAAGATTCTAAGATTTTTGCATCCATGTTCATTAGGGAAATTGGTCTATAGTTTTCTTTCTTGGTGTTGTTCTAGTTTGGCTTTGGTATGAGTGTGATGTTTTCTTTGTAGAATGTATTTGCTATTTTTCCTTCTTAATTTTTTGGAAAAGTTTTAGTAATGCAGGCATTATTTCATCTTTGAATGTCTGGTAGAATTCATTTGTGAAGCCACCTGGTTCTGGGATCTTGTTTTTGGAGAGAGGTTTGATGACTGCTTTGATTTCGCTACTTGAGATTGGTTTATTTAAATTCTCTATTTCTTTGTTTAGTTTTGGATGACTGTATCTTTCTAAGAATCTGTCCATATTGTCCAGGTTGTTGTATTTGTTTGAATATAGATGTTCATAGCAATCTCTGATTATTCTTTGGTTTTCTGCTATGTCTATTGTAATTTCTCCTCTTTTGTTTGTGATCCTGCTTATTTGAATGCTTTCTCTTCTTTGATCTTTGCAAGGGCCTTATCAATTTTATTTATTTTTTTCAAAGAACCAACTTTTGGTTTTGTTGATCTTAATGGATAGTCTTTATGGTTTCTAGATTATTTATTTCTTTTATTTTTATTTTTTCTTGTCTTCTGTTTTTTGGATTTTTTGTTGTTGTTGCTTCTCTAGTTCTTCAAGTTGTTAGATTAGGTTATTTTTTGAATAGATTTTTTTTTATTTCTGATAATGAGCCTGTATTGCTATGAACCTTTCTTTTATAACTGCTTTTTCTGAGTCCCAGACATTTTGGAATGTTGTGTCTTGTCATTTGTTTCAAAGTAGGTTTTAACTCTTTAATTTATTCAAGTACCCATTCTTTGTTTAGTAGCATATTGTTAAATCTCCATGTATTGGGCAGTCTTCTTGCTTTCTGTTCATTGTTAATTTCTACTTTGGTGCCATTATAATCAGAAAAATGGTGGTATTATTTTAATTTTGTGTATTCAAGTTTTCTTATGTCTAGTATGTGGTCAATTTTAGAGAAGGATCCATGTGCATTTGAAAAGGTGTACACCTTTCCTTGAGGGTGCAGTGTCTTGTAGATATCTACTAGAACCATTTGGTCTATGTCTTCCTTTAAAGCTTTTGTGTTCTTGTTTAGTTTGTTTTGTTGATCTGTTCTCTGGTGAGAGTGGGGTGTTAATCTCCTATTACGTATGTGTTTTCATCAGTATTTGTTTTCATTTCTGCTAGTAGCTATCTTACGGATCTTGGTGCTCCTCATCTGATGAATATATGTTGATAATTATGTCTTTTTGGTGGGTTGACCCCCAAACCATTAGGTAGTGACCATCTTTATCCTTTGTCACTTTTTAAATTTTGAAATCTGCATAGTCAGCGATGAGAATGGCTACCCCTGACTTTTTTTTTTGGGGGGGGGGTTTGCTTGCTGAATTGGTTTCCATCCTTTTACTTTCAATTTATGCTTGTCTTTAGAGGTTAGATGTGTTTCCTGTAGGCAGCAGATAGTTGGGGTCTGTCTTTTAATCCAGTCTACAACTCTGCATCTTTTGATTGATGAGTTTAGACCATTGACATTTAGAGTAATTATTGATGTTTGAGGTTCTAACATTGGATTTCTGGTGGTCATTTACAGTTGTTTTAGGTTTTTTTTTTTTTATTCTTCTGAGGGCTTTGGTCTTGAGGCTTTGCAGGATTCTTGGAGTGGGGGTTTAATGGTAGCAAATTTATGGAGACTTTGAGAAGTTTCCAATTTTTTCCTTCATGAAAGGACAGCTTTGCTGGGTATAGTATTCTTGGCTGGCACTTTTGTCTTGGAGTTTTTGAAGATGTGGCTCCATTCTCTCCTTGCTTGGAGTGTCTCTTCAGAGAAATCTGAGGTCAGCCTAATGGGTTTTCCTTTGTAAGCTATCTGTTTCCTCTCTCTACCCATTCTCATTTTTTCCATTATCTTGGATCCTTGTAAGTTTTACAATGATGTGTCTTGCTTAGTTTTTCTTTCATTAAAGTAGTTTGGTGTCCTGTTTACTTCCTGTATGTCTATTTTCATTTCTTCAGACTTGGGAAATTCTCTTTCATTATTGCATTAAAAAGTCTTTCATTCCCTATGTCTTTCTCTTCTTCTGGGATTGGAATTACTCTTATATTTCCTTCCTATAAGGTATCTGATAGATCTCTGATTTTTTTCTTCTGTCTTCTTACTTTGTTTTCTCTCTTTTCTCTCTTCATTCTATTTCTGTATCCTCTAGTGTGCTGATTCATTCCTCTATTTCTTTTAATCTGCTTTCATGACTTTCCCCTGCATTTTTGAGCTCTTCTATTGTTCCTCTTGTAAGATGTATCTCATTCAGCTTTTTATTTAAGGTTTTGATCTCATTCTTCTGTTTGCCAATAATAGTGTTCATTTTGCTGCCTTCTTTTTTATATTTTTCACTTCTCCTCTTAGCTCATTGCATGATTCTAATATCTTGATTTCCCTTTCCCTTCTCTCTTGAGTGATTTTATCATATTGAGCCTGAATTCATTACCTGACATATAGCATATTTCTTTAATGTTGTCCTTGTTGGTTTCTGGAGATTGTTTATCCTTTGGTGATGATTTGTTTCCCTTTAGGCTTACTTGAGTGATTGTATTTTTCTTCCTTCCCATGTTTTCTCTTCAGACTTTCTCTACATATTGAGCAATTACTGCTCTAGTATTGGTTGGCATGTTGCAGCTTACCAGGTTGTGGTTAATTATGCTGCTTTTGTACCTGGAATATTTCTTGCTTCTGTTGGTTGCTCTGTCACAAACTCTTTTAAAGATGAGGAACAACTCCCAGATGGGTGAGGGAACAAAGCAAGCAGTCCTGCGCTGTCTGCTGACTTCCTAGTCTCACCTGGGCTGATTTAAACTCTTCCAGAGAGGAGGAAATCCTCTTGAGCAGGTGGAGGAAAAAACCTCCCTCTCCCACACTGTCTGCTGACTTCTGGGACTCACCTGGGCTGATCCAAACTCCTCCAGAGAGGATAGATGCTCCCCAGTAACTGGGGAATTAAGATCACTCTCCATACTGTCCCCCAACCTCCAGGCCTCACCTGGGATGATCCTAACTCTTCCAGAGAGAAGGAAAGCCTCCTGGTGGAGGAAGAAAATTAAACTCCCTTCCCCGAGCTATCTGCTAACTTCTAGTCCTCACCCACACTGATCCAAACTCCTCCGGAGAGGAGAAATGTTCCCCAGGTGATTGGGAAACAAAGGGCACTCCAGGCACTGTCCACAAACCTCCAGGCCTCATCTGGGACGATCCAAACTCTTCCAGAACTAATATAATCATCATTTTTATTCTTTGTAAATTGTGTTGATATCCTTAGGCTCTATGGTAAAGGCCCTTCTGCAATTTTTGACATTGTGTCTTATTAAAATATTATTTGGGCTAAAGATTTAGCTATTCTTTGATCTTTTTGAAATGCCATATTCTAGAAATTCTTCATTGATTTCCTCCTTTCAATTTCATTGATTTTAATTGTAATTTTTATTTTGTTTCATTTATTTTGTATTTAATTTTGTCTTATATAGTTTTCTATGTTCCTTATATGGAATCCTAGATTTTAATCTTCCTTCTAATATACACATTTAATGCTAAAAATTTTATTCAAACCCTTGCTTCCACTGTATTTTACAAATTTTGATAAATTTTTAACTTCAGGATATTTAATTTCTTGATTTTTGAAAAAAAATGTCACTTATGCATTATTTGGAACCATTCTGTTTACTTTTCATTTTGGATTTTCCAGATAATTTTTGTTATTTCTATTTTAATTTTTTTTGTAGTCTAAACCATTCATTGTGTTACTGAAATAAATATATAAAATACAAACATATATACATATGGAATATGTATAATTGTATGCTATGTATGATATAGGTCTATATATGCATATATTGTATATAAATACTATATACATTGCAAATATATTATGTGATAACAGTATAATTACTATAGTTACTATAAATAAGTACACTATACACATTGTATATATATTTTATACATTGTATATGTTTGTGTATATATTGTTAAGGTGTATTTTATGACCTGGAGTGTTGTCTATTTTGCTGAATATTTCATGTGAATCTAAGATAGAATGTGTAATCTGCTCTTAGATGAAGTTGTGTCAATAGCTTCATTAAACTTAGTTTTTTATTATATAAAAAATTCATATATAATATATATTTATGTTTATATATTATATGTATTATATATATAAATATATATATATATTTCACATCATTGTAATCCTTGGCGTCACCCACCACCTCCCCTCCCTGGCTGCTCCAGCTGGTACTTCCCTCCCCGTTGTGTGCTTTGATTTGGTTTTCTATATATTAGTGAAACCATTTGGTTTCTGTCTTTTTATTTCTGACTTGTTTCTGCTAATATGATTTCTTCTAGGTACATTCATATTACCTTAAATTCATCAAATTTGTCATTTTTAATTGAGTAATATTCCATGTGTATATATACCACATCTTTTTCATCCATTCATCTGTTCTGACATTTGGGTTGTTTCCATGTCCTTGCTATTACAAATAGTGCTGCAGTAAACATCCAAGCACAAGTGTCCCTTTGTACCCACATGGAGGTCTCCTTTGGGTAGATAACCAGAAGAGCAATTGCTGGGTCAAATGGTAGTTCTATTTTCATTAGTTTGAAGGTCCTCCACACCACTTTCCATAGTGGCTGGACCAGTTTACATTCCCAACAGCAGTGTAAGATTGTTCCTTTCTCTCCACATCCCTGCCAAATCTTGTTGCCTGTTTTTTTGATATGGGCCATTTTTACTAGGGTGAGATGGTATCTCGTTGTGGTTTTGATTTACATTTCCCTGATTGCTAGTGACATTGAGCAGTTTTTCTAGCCAGGACAATATGGCAAGAGAAAGATATAAAAGGGATACAAATATGAAAAGAGGAATTGAAACTATCATTATATGCAGATGAGATGATTCTTTATATAGAGAACCCAAAAAAATCTACAGAAAAGCTTCTCGAAACATTAAACCAGTTCAGTAAGGTAGCCAGTCACAAAATCAACACACAGAAATCAGTAGCCTTCCTATATGCAAAAAACCTAATAGCAGAAGTAGAAATTTAAAGAGACACCCCATTTACCATCACACCAAAAGCTATTTAAATAAATGGGAATAAACCTAAGAAAACACGTGAAAGAACTATACAAAGAAAAGTTTAAAATCCTGATATAGAAAAAGACATAAGGAAATGGAAAGACATTCCCTGTTCATGGATTGGAAAAATTAACATCATCAAAATGGCCATCCTTCTAAAAGCAATTTACAGATTCAATGCAATCACTGTAAAAATTCCAATGACATTCTTTAAAGAGATAGAACAAAAAAATTACAGAAATTCAACTTATAGTTCTTAATGCTAACAATTGTTTAATGCTCCTCATTTTGTTTGTACTAAATCTATCCATTTGTGAGAAAAGATGTGAAGTCATCAAGTATCATAATGAAGTCATCTATTTTTCTTTACAGTTGTATCAATTTTTGCTTCATGTAGTTTGACTCATTAACATGCACATTGAAGGTTTTTTTTTTTTTTATGTTTTCCTGGAGAATCAGTCCCTTTAACAATATATAATGGTCCCTTGCATCAATAGTAAAAATCCTTTCAATTCTCTGAATCTACTCTTTTTGAAATTAATATAGGTACCTGTGCTTTTATTTTTTGACTAGTGATTATTGATTTAATTACATTAATAGCTACCATATTTTTACTGTTTACTATTTTTGTTATCCTGATTCTTTTTTTTTCTCTCCCACTCCTCTTTACTGCCTTTATAGTTTTAATTCAGCACTTTATACTCCATTTTATGTACTTTACCATATCAGTGACATCTCTGTGTTTATGATAGTATTTGCAATAGACATTTACAATTAATCCAAGTTCACTTTCAAATAATGCATACCACTTCACAGATAACCTGAGTCCTTTGCAATAAAAAAAAAAATCCTGTTTTCTCTGTTTCATCCTTTGTATTGCTGTTGCCATCCACATACATAAGCATATATATTTGAATATATAGTCACCAATATATTTTGAACAAATTTGTTAATCAAGAAAAATGCCTTTAATTTTTATTATTCTTCTCTAATGCTTTTTCTCAACTATACCATTTTCTTCTCTCTAAAAAGCTATTTTAAAATTCTTGCAAACAGTGACAAAAATTCCTTTAAATTTTATTAGTCGAAGATCTTTATTCTTTTCAGTTGTGAGGAATAATGTTTCAGTGTCGAGAATTAAAATTTGATGGTGTTTTTTCTCTTGAAAATTTAAATATTTCAGTCTACTGTCTTCTTTTTTGGTATGATTTCTGAGAAGAAACTTCCTGTAATTCTTAACTTTGGACCTATACAAATAGGGTTTTTTCCCCTTCTAGTACCTTTTAGGATTTTTTTTCCCCATCTTTGACTTGTGTAGTCTGAAGATAATATATCCAAATGTAGTATTTGGGCATTTATTCTCCCTGATCTCTGAGCTTCTTATATTTCTGGCTTTATACTGGTCATTAATTTGGGAAAATTCTTAAGTCATTTTTGTTTCACATACTTTCCTTTCTTCTGGATTTTCGAGGAGTCTATTGAGCTCTTTTCAAACTCAAAGATTGTTTCTTCAGTAGTTTCTAGTCTATTAACAAGTCCCTAGAAGACATTCTTTTTTTATTTTTATTTTTAATGCTTCGAAATTATCTTTGATTCTTTTCTAGGATTTCCATCTCCTATTTCAATGTTTAAAATTTCTTGCATATTGTATAATTTTTCCATGTAAAACTTTAAATATTGAAATCGCATTTTTTAAAATTTCCAATTTCAACACAGCTGCCATGTCTCATTTGTATATACATACTCTATATACACTGTTTGCATTTTATATGTCTTAAAACTTTTTCTTAATAACTAAATCTCGGGTAAAAGAAACTCTTATAAATAGGCCTTTGATAATATTGGAGTTGGAGTTGGAGTTGGAGAATATTCTCAAGTGCTTTAATTAGATCTCAGTCTTTTGGTGAGTTTGCATTTCTGGATTGTGAAATTAATGCTCTTCTCTCATTTTTTCCCCCATAGATGGTATTGGATGGCTGGTGTGAACTGGAGCGGTCCTTTTCTCATGTTGCTTAGGCTCTGACACAACTTGAATAGGCTACATTTTGATGTAATAGTTTCATCTGAACAGATTTTAAGAACAGAATATACTGATAAGTTTCAAATGTTTCTCCCCACTGTCACATGCTGAAAGTACAAGAGATTACTGTCTGAATTTCATAATGGAATATAGTAGAACTCCTACAGGTGAAAGTTAGAAAGACATAGAAACCTCACCTCCATGACTGGACCTTTCTTCCCTTGAAGTTTGAATTTTCAGACTTGTCCACAAATGCCTCTGATAATCCATTAATTACAATTCAGGTTTGCCTTTCCAGAAATTGCCTAGGTTCCTGCTTATAGTGCTTTGCTCCAGTAAGTTGTGATTTGATGTATTGTTCGTCTCTTAAAGTTTGGAGAGCGGTCTCATCTGTATCCAGGTTACTGATGGACAACAGAAGCTTTCCCATTTCTGTTCTAGCACTGATTTTTACTCCTACTTTCTATCTCTGTGTTCATATTATATATCTTGTCTTTCATGTTGTCTTCTTTATCCATTAGAGCCATTAACATCTTGATCATAGTAATTTAATATCCCTTGTCTGATCATTTTAACTTTTATGTTAAAATCTGAGTCTGGTTCTGATGCTTGCTTTGTTTCTTCGGATATTTTCATTTTGCATACCTGTGATTTTCTTGCTAAATGGGAGCTGAAGTAAGTAGTCTTTGAGTGTAGTGACCTATTTTTATGTACCTAAGTTTGGGCTATGTTTCATGTTTGTTGTAACTGTAGGTGCCATAGGCTTCAAGTTCCTGTAGTGCCTTTTTAATTTACTCTTGATTTTGTCTTTAAATTTTCCTTTTCAGAGATTTTACATCCTGCTGTTTATTTACCGGTATTTCACTATTATACAGATGATATGGTGTTATGGTGATATGATGTACCGTGTATGACCTGTGAGAGAAGGCATGCTGTGTAATGTTATAATTAAATCCTAATATTTTAGTGGCTCCTTGTCTTTGGCCTTTGACCTTCATGAGGGTTTTTATGGTAATGAATGTTACCCCCAACCACCACCTTCAGATGAGTCTGTAAGAATAGGGGGCTCAGAGTAGGGGAAATATCTTTCTTCCAGTTGTGATAAAGTTCTGGTAATCTTTTTCCTTGAAAAAGAACAGATTGTTGTGGGAATTGTGCCTTATTTTCACAACTAAAGACTATTCTTCCTAAACAACCTGGGGATCTTGCTTGGATTCTTCCAATGATTGCAAGATGGAGTTCCTGGAGATAAAATCTGATTTTGGTCCTTACCTTAGAGTACACACCAATCATTTTCACTCTTACCCTACCCCACACTCAACCTCCAGAAATTTTCCAGAACTATCATGAAATATTCTTAACATTTTATAATAGTGACTACTGTTCTAGCTAAGCATAACTCATCTATGATTATTCATTTCTATTTCTTTCCACATAACTGGGTCTCATTCTTGGGTGGAAGTTGACCCTGCGTCTTTATCTCTCTGTTGGCTCTTTAAAAAAATCGATTTTCAGTGTATTTACTTTTTTTTAGAAATATGAGCAAGAAGATTTCTACACCCTCAGCATGTGAGAAATAAAATCTGAAGTCCTCTGTTCTTGATTTTTTTTTTTTGTTTTGTGATACATTTTAAATTAATTCTGCCTTCACCCCACTAACCTGAAGAGGTACACTTATTCAGTGGTCAGGCCTCTGTGTAGAAATAAGACTACTATATTTTTTCTTAATAAAAATTGCTAGAGCTTGAAACAAGATTTTCCAAAATACTTAAGGATAACACAGGGAAACTATCACAGAGAGTTCATTTGTTTTATAGACCACAGACTGCTTCATTTGCCCTTTAGGAATAGCCACACCCTCTGTGCCAAGTTTCTAGTCTTCTGTGTAGCAAAGGTCTTATTATTTTTGACTTCCTGGAAACATCTCACGTATTTCTAAATTGAAAAATAAAAGCTATGACAGGAAGGGAGGGATGGAGAGAAGGAGAGAGACCTGCAAATATTTTTTTCTGCTTGGAGAACTGACTTTTTCACATAAGGGTTCCCTTTGGTATGCATTTCACCCTTTGACAATGTTATGAACTTGCTCAACATTGTTTAGTAGAAAACATAACATTGTAACATTTGCTACTTCCTACGTTAACCAGTGCAGTACAGGGCACATGGCTGTGAGAAGTGGTGTCCATTTGCAGAGTGTAGACACAATTTCACCTGTCTACATCTAGAAGCCCTCTCTAAAAGTTTACCATCTTTATGTAATATTTTTGGTACTTGCATTCTTTAAAATGTATATGTTGATAATAAAACTCAGTGGATCTTTGTGGAGATATGAGTCAATTCTCAGAAGAGTGTTGGATGCTAATCTACAGTGCTGTAGACATTAACATGTAATGATGTGATGATGATCACAAGCAGAATTGGGTATCAGAGTATTTATTAATAAATGATGGAGACATTTGTGTTTCATTGGTGAAGTGAGAGAAATCCAGCAGGAAAAAGACAACATTTAATTGGACTCAGCAGAGAAAGAACACATTGTTGATACTATGGGGAAGAATGAAGCTTAGAAAATAAACTGTATCTGCTTATGGTTTTAAGTATTTTGGTAATACTGCGGTGCACCTTCCCATCTTCCAAATAAGACCTCTAAACATAATTTAGGGGTAATATGACATAATTTAGGGGTAATATGTTTAGTACCACAGAATTCCCCTAGGTTGTGAGAAGATACTAAATTCTGTTTCTCTTTCATATGAGAGCACAAATAACACTTGCATGGAGGGAAGAATGACTTCAAATTGCAAGTCTATGGTTTCCAACAAAGAGTGTTAGAAGGGCATCACACATATCTTATTTAACTATGAATAGCTCCAGCTTTCAGCCTTTTTTTTTTTTTTTTTTTGAGAGAAAGACAAATACCAAGGGCAATAGGATATTAGCATTTGTTTCTGAACTCCCAAATGGGAAAGCAAAGAAAATCCCAACATAGTTTCTTTCCACTCCTGAAATTGAAATTCTTAGTCATCATCATTGGGCATTCCTGAATTGTTCCTTAGCCCCACTCAGTTTTCTCAGTCAGTAATATTTTTGTTGTTGTTTTTCTCTTTTTTGACAGTTCTCCTTTGAAGATTGGGTCACTTCCTTAAGGCAGACCAGAGAATTAATGCTTCCTGTTATACAGCATAACACATTCCATCCCTAGTAATTAGGTAACCAGTATAGAGTCCTTGAGGAATGAATTCCCATTGATCTTAAGGGACATGCGTTAAGAAGTAAAGATAGCCTTTATTACTCACTTGTGTTTGATGACATAATCCCTAAGAACCCCTATCCATTTCAAGATTTTTTTTATCCACATTATCCAAGGAGGACTAGGAGAGACTCAAAAAATCAAATGAATATTTTCTGATGAACTTACACTCCATTACTTGGCTTCCTTACATAATTTTTAAATAGAATTAGTTTCTGCTGATAGCTTGATTTCAATTTATTCCAAGCTCAAGGCTAATAGACTATCAAGTCCTTCTACTCCATTCCTTCTGTCAGTGAACAGACACCCATCAGCATATTTGATGTTTACCGAGGCAATCTCTTGATCTGGATTTATTAAACCATTAACAGCAATGGACCACCAAAGTAATTGCAAATGAAAATAAGATTTTTTTTTAAATCTAATTTATCCTATACATAGAAGATGATAATAAGATGAGATTTCTGAAACTGCTGTGAGACCTCGAAATTATGTAACCTTGTTTGAAAGAGTTGGTCAAAGAAACCAAGTTAAATTTACTCAACTGTACTAACAATTTGAATCATGTTATTTAAACTCAACTAATAGTACTAATGTGATACACAACAGAACTATAACAAATAAGGAGACAGAAAAAGATGTGTGGGATGTGTTAGTCATAGGGGAGAACATCTAATGAGTCTCTGAACAGGGTCATATGCTGAAGCAAATTTGTGTTACGACTCATCAGTTAAGCACCTTGGTATTTTACAAGCTGAGTTCAAAGTGACTGTGGAAGTGAAATAATTTTACACATAAATACCCTATAAAGCAGTTGTTAGTGACACCCACATTTTACAGATCAGTAAAATGAGTTATAGAAGGATAAATAACTTTTCCTAGGTAACATAAAAAGTAGAAACCTGGAATCTAAACTCAAGATAACCTGAGTCAAGTTTACATGCTTTTAACCCCACTGATTCTTCCTAGCATCCAACAGGAATTCTCCAAGAAGTAAAAGTTTTTTTTCCTTGTCCTTAATTTTAAGAAAAACGCATTTACATTAGACTAGGTAATAGAAAAGATAAAAGCAAAACTTAGCTTTCCTTTTGTAAAATGAAACTATTCTCAACACATTTGTCATTCTTTTAAAGTAAGGGGTATAGCATTAACTTATCAAAAGCATAGACATTTTATCACACAACAACTGAGGTTCAAAGGTTCTGAGATATTTCAGAGACTATGTCTCTTCAATTGTTCTTGCATACATCAAATGTGTTAAGCAAATTTTACAACTTTCTGCTAAAATTCATACTAAGTAGACTTATTTAACCAATTTTAATATATATAGATTACTAGTTAACGACAAAGCCCTATAACTGTAAAACTCATAGAGCTATTTTGTAGGATGGTAGCCTCATCTGGATGAGCACCGTGCTCTTGGAGAGGATGGCTTACTTTATCTCGAAATAGATAAGGGTTTGTTAAGGGGATCTATGGAACTGGAAAAGACAACTTTGGCTCGAAAAAAGTCAAGTGAAAATATTCTTGTTAACGTGTATGATAAGTTTATATATGTATATAAATATATATGTATATATGATAAGTTTGTATATATGTATCTTTAAAATTAGATTGTTATATAACGATAAGTTTATTGCAATTATCATATTATACTTTACTGAATTACATACCTACTCCATGAATTAAGGTTTAAAGGAAAACTGGAGTAGGCAGTTTGCTTGCCTACCTGTGATGATGCAGGTACCTTTCACTTCCTCGTTTTCCTAATCAGTCCTTTGCAAATGTAAAATTAAAAAAGATACCAGAGCAATGAGTTAATATTAGTGAATATGAATTTGCATTGTCTTTAATGTTCAGAAAAAGTTTAATTTTCATAAGTTAACTTAGATAGCCCTTGCAATCACATTCCTCGAGAGAATGCCAGATGGTGAGAGTTTATGGAGAGATAATTATTAAACAACTCACACTTTTTAAATAGGCCTACAGAAATAAAGGATTATTTTTGTCTTCAAAACATGCCCTATATTAGTGTTTTTTTTTTCTATTTCACTAGTAACCATTTTATAATCTCCTTGATTCACTGTTTATTTTGGAACTAGAAAACATTAGCGGGAGGAAGGCAACTGAGCATGTAATTTACTCTAGCAAAAAAAAAAAATTGTTTCGAGATGAAGCGTGAAGTGCCTTTTTGGTTAGTTGTGTTTGTCACTCTGTTCTCCAGTAGGGGGCAGGCAGTCGCAATCTGTAAACTCAAACTTCTAAGGGGTTAAAGGAAAATGTAGCACCTTTGTTTGGAGTCACTGCTTAATTTAAAAGCTGTTATTTTTCTCCTACTATGATGACACATATTCCTGATTAATTTCATTAAGGTCCCAAAAGAGGGATTGTGATAATTTGCGAAATGTTGTGATGTAATAAATTAATTCCTAGTCCAGTTCTATTCTAGTCTGAGAACTTCAAGAAAGTACTTTCCATTTGTTAGTAAATATGTAAAAATTGATTATGCACTCCAATTTAGCCATATGCTTGTATAAACTCATAATTAAGTAGGTTAGAGAGTAGAAGGCTAACTAGATTGTCAGGAAGACGTCTCTAAGGATTAAAAAGTAGTTCCCCAATTTTTAATTATATTATATATTTTGTTATATATATAATTTTGGGGATTATATATATCTTTCACAAGTTTTTTTTACTTTTACTGAAGTAAAATTGATTTATGATAATATATGGCTTTCAGGTATATAGCATTATAACTTGGCATTGTATATGCTATATTATGCTACTCTTGGATCCCTTTCAAGAGTCTAGTTTCCATCCACCATTACTGATTCCCTTTTCCTGCTTTGCACCATTCTTCTCCTCTTCCACTCTGGTGACCACCATTTTGTTCTTATAATCTGAGTTTGTTTTCATTTAAAAAAAATTTAAGTGTACTACTTTACACATTGTCATCTGTATATACTCTGTTATTATCACCAACAAAAGCTTAGCATCTAACACCATACATTGTTTACCTATATTTCATCCTTCTTGTCCCCCCACCCCCACCCCTTCTCTTCTGGTAACTACTCTTCTCAGAATTGAAGGGTTGTTTCTTTGTTTCTTTATCTTCCTCTTGAGTAAAATCATATAGTATTTGTCTTTTCTGTGTCTTATTTCACTCAGTGGAATCCCTTCAAGGTCCATACATTTTGTTGCAAATTACAAGGTTTTGTCTATTGCTGTAACTGAGTAGTTCTCCATTGTATGTGTGTACCACATCTTCTTTATTCACTCAACCTTCTTGGCTCCTAAGGTTTTCCTACATCTTGCCTCTTGTAATGCTGCAAAGAACATGGAGTTGTAAGATAGGTCAAATAAGTGTTTTCCTTCTCTCCAGATAAACACCCAAAAGTAAAATGACTATAATAGCAACTCCTCTTGAATTATTTTCAGTTCTGTGACTTGCTGGTGTAAACTACTTTTCCCAGTAAAAATATAACAGTGATTTCTTCCTTAAAGCAGTATACAAAAGATTCAGATTCGGGGGGTTGGATTTTCAGTGTGTACATATGCGCTGTCTGCCTTAGACACATCATTTGTATCTTTACAACTATTTTCTTACCTGCGATATCTTTATAATTATCAAGGTTAGTGGGAGCATTAAATTTAACTTACCAAAGGGATATAATATTGGCATTAGAAAAGTATAATCTATAATCTAGGTCAGGAGTTGGCAAGCATTTTCTATAAACTCTTGGATAGTATTTGGTTCTATGGTCCATAATGTCTCCCCTTTGCATTGTTTTTACTGTTATAATGTAAATATAGTGATAGAAAACATGTGACTATGCTCAATAAGACTTCATTTATGAAAATAAAATGAGCAGGCTGTGATAGGGTGTGCCCCCCCCCATTGTCTCCTGTTTAAGATTGCAGATTTCAAGGACAGGTAATGTTAAAATGGGGGAATGACCTTAGCTAGAATTTCCCTTCAGGGGGATGCAGGGGGAAGAAAGAAGTGAAATAGTCTAGGTGAAACAGATTTCCTGGAAGGCGGGAAATCAGGGTATATAAAGGGTGTGCAAACAAA
>PVHY01027864.1:0-15818 GCA_004024945.1 Uropsilus gracilis | reverse complement strand
GAAAGGAACACTCTTACACTGCTGGTGGAAATGTAAACTCGTCCAGCCACTATGGAAAGCAGTATGGAGAACCCTCAAACTAATGAAAACGGAATTACCATTTGACCCAGCAGTCGCACTTCTGGGAATCTACCCAAAGGAGACCTCAAAAGGACACCTGTGCTCGGATGTTTATTGCAGCACTATTTATAATTGCAAGGTCATGGAAACAACCCAAATGCCCCAGAACAGATGAGAGGATGAAAAAGATGTGGTATATATACACAATGGAGTATTACTCATCAATTAAAAATGACAAATTTGATGGATTTATGGAAACCTGGATGTACCTAGAAGAAATCATTCTAGCAGAAACGAGCCAGATAGAAAGGGACAGAAACCAAATGGTTTCACTAATATATGGTCAACCAAATGAAACTGCACAAGGGGAGAATAGGGACCAGCAGGAGTGGGTGGGAAGGGGAGGTGGTGGGTGACCCATGGTAAAATGATGTGAAATATATATAAATAAATAAATAAAAATTAAAAAAAAGTCTGTATTTCCTACTATAATGTAAGGATAGTAATAGTATCCTCCCACATAGATTTGATGTAAAAATTGAATGAGATGATAAAATAAATAATAAATAAAACAAATAAAACAGCATAGTACCTGATTTAGCATAAATTAAAATTTAAATGGTTATACTTTAAATCTTAATTTACATAATAATTTCCATTTAAGTAGACTTCTTTAATTATCTTCTCCATGGCACATTTATGAAAATACTGTTAAAGACATTTATAAACAGCTAATACTTAGTAAGCAGTTACCATATGTTAAATTGTGTTGTCCTTATTGGGTGATCTACTTGAATGTTTAGAAAGAACTGACAGGTAGATACTTTTATGTTCCTATTATAAGCAAGTCACTGAGACTTAGGAAGGTTAATTAGCTCGTGTAAGGTGACAGAATAGTAAGTAGTAAAAATGGAACTCATAATGGTCTAACCACTAGAATCCATGATTATAAGCCCTTCTCTCTCATGATATGAGAAACAATTTTTCCTGTTGCTAAAATCTACTGACAAACAAGCCGAAAACAAGCCAATTCTCCTTTAATTTCATTCTCTACTTGACTACTTTGTGGATTTATATTTTCATAATATACTCAAGCTCATTTTTACTTACTTGGAAGAGTAGAAAAGATTTTATTATTAGTTTCTGCATTATAACTTACCCATTCGCAGTCGATTCCAAGTACTTGAAAATCTTCTAGCTCACTCCTAAGCAAGGGTTCGATTTGATCCCACTCTGCCTCCTGAGATACAGTCACCACCTTTGCTTCAAGGATCCTCTGCTCCCATGGGGATCTGGGGCCACTGGCGTGCAGCTGGTCCTGTTCTGGAGGGGGCAGCTCTCTCCTGCATGGTGCTTTCTGTTGCTGCTGGGTAATATGGCTGGTTTTACGCCTCCTCCTGTGCTGGATACCTTTCCACAGGATAAACCCTCCCACAGCCATGCCAAGAAGGGTGGTCACTGTCAAAATTACTAAATGCTGTCTAAACATCTTCAATTTTTCTGCTGTTTAGGAAAGCACATCACTAACCCCACAATCTGCAAAATAAATAACAAAACATATTTATACTTAGAATATAAACCTTCATGAAAACAAGTTTTGCCCTTAAAAAGTGATCAGTTTATTTTAGCCCATAAGCCCACAAACTTCAAAAAATGGTCACACATTTCCACATGAAACAGTGATACATTTTTTCATTTTTCATTTCATTCAGTACTTCTATCTCCATTCTTAGCCTAGAGCCAGCTGTCCAGAGCTCTCTTATTCATATAAAATCATATCAATCAAAAGACTAAGTTAGATTCTTGCTAAAGCATTAGTAAATTTTAGTTAGATCTCCTTCAACGGGTTTAAGTCTTCAATCTCTAACAGCGGAATGAAAACTGCTTTTCAGTAAAAATCTAGTCATTGGCAAGTTGGTGGTAGCCAATTTTATTTTTCTGAAAAGAGTCAGTAGTGAGGGGTGGAGCAAACAGACTAGATTAAACATGGGTTTTCTGTTACTCCAGAAGTCTCTGTCATCCTCCATGGGGAGTTACTGAGGATAAACCAGGGCAATACAGGAGGGAAAATGGGACTAGAAGAGAAAAAGGACCAAACTTAGAGAAATATCAATGATGTTCAAAGAAGGCTGCAAATGGAAAAGTCCACAAGATAAGGCAGCATAACATAAATAAGTGAAGCAAGTCAAGGCCAAAAATGTGACACAGATGCCCTATTATGTAAGAAAAATCTTCATTTCTGTCACAATATATAGTCACTTTTCCATTTTATTTCATAATGTGTTTTACCTCATCTACCTTTGGCTTTCCTATTTTCGACAGACAAACAGGTATACAATATTATTTTAAGATTAACAACAAACGTAAAAACAAATGGCAAGTGGTCTTGGGCCGGAGTGATGAGAAAGAATATAGAGCAGCAGGAAGGCCCAGAGTGGTCAACAACTTGATAATTCAAATGAACCTAGATATCTGGAGTTTATATGAAATGGCACTATTTTTTAATGTTAGCAACAGATTTACAGTTATTTGTTTGTTTGTCTGTTTAAAGAGTAGGTCTTGCCATGTTGCCCAGGGTTGTCTCAAACCCATGGATTCAAGTGATCCCCAGCCTCAGCCTTCCAGGTAGCAGGGATTACAGGCATGTGCCACTATGCCTAGGTAGATTTAGTTTTTAAAACAATCTGGCAGTCAAACAGACACGGGACCCTGGGCTACAACACCTGTTGACTCAGGTCTGAAATCTACTACGCAAGGACACAGGTATCTGCCAGACCCACCTCCCACACTGGCTTCTTCACTGTAGAATGTAGAAGAGGGAATTTAACTGGCTTCTTTACTGTTATATATCCAATAATTAGTCAGAGTTGACACTCAAGATACTTATTGAATGAATAAAACACAATTCAAGGTATTATATATGTTAACATATATGATGTTTCAATTTCAATAATCAAATTATAAAAATCCATTTATTCAAATAAAAAAATTCCCCTTATTGTATTCAACACTATAAAACAGCAGTATGATTTAGTACTGAGGCAGGAAAGAAATATTAACTCCTCTGTGGTAATCCTGTCCCCTAGTGTGATGGTAGTAGAAGGTGGGGCCTCTGGAAGGTATTACATTAGATCGGGTCAAGAGAGTGAGGCCCTCATGAAGAGGATTAATGCATCTATAAGAGAGAGTGCTTGCATCTCTCTGATCTCTGCCTCAGAAGAGTATAATAAACGATCAGCAGTCTGCAACTCTAAAGAGAACTCTCATCAGGACCCAACCATGCTAATGCCCTGACCTTGAACTTCCAGCCCCCAGGAGGGTGAGAAATAAATTGTTTTTTATAAGCTGCCAAGTCTAAACAGCTTGAGATACCTAACTAAGAGTTTGTTCCAAGATCCAGACTTTTTAATGCCCACCACCTTTTTTTCAAAAAAAAGGGCAGGTTCATTAGGAAAAAAAGAGAGGCACCTACATAGTACGGGTGGGCAGGAGAGTTCCAACCTGTCATTCTTATTTTTTTATTTTAATTGTATAATATAATTGAACATCAACTTGATAGTAGTGATTAACTAAGGGTAATGGAATTATAATTAATTTTTCAAATTCTATATGAGTATGTATGTACTTAAATATTTTTAGTGATAAGCAATGTAAATATCCTACCTAACATTACAGACATGATTATATCCTGTAAATAAATCATATTTTAGTGAATCAAATATGGTCTTTGAAATGACAAGTGTTTACTCCCTCCTGAGAATGTGTCAATATGTGAAGATAGCTCTATGAATCTCCTTAATATATTCAAAAATCAAATAAAGCATTTGGAAAGTAGTAGTAGATAGACAACAACAACATGAGTCATAGAATCAAAGAGCCTGGGTTCAAATTTAGTCTCTACCACATGGTGGGTATATTAAAGTAAACAATTACTGAACTTCTTTAAGCATGTTTCATCATCTGTAAAGTGGTAAAGTTACTACTTACCATGTGGGATTATTTTAAAGTTTAAGTAAAATTATTAAAATACTTCACTTAGGATCTATTAGCTAAAACATTAGGGCTCAATAAATAATAGTAACTGCCACTATTGGGGTTCTATAAACCACAGAACTGGTATAAATTAAAAGAAAATAAAGAATCTGGCCACATACATATTAATGTACAAGAAAACTGATATTGTAGATATCAATAGAATGGGTACTGTTCAAAATGGAACACCCCACCAAATGTTACCATGGCAAAACTGGAAGTTTGTGTAATGTTACACAGCATGCAATTAAGTACTAAGAGCTAAGACAGCCCCCCTAAAACATCTGAAAGCAAATGACCAGTTAAAAAAGGGAAAGACAGAGAGAGAAGACAAAGGTAAAATTTTGGAATCAAATTCAGCTCCCACCCAAGAATCCTTTCCATGGCACTCCTGACAAATTATGACTTGGTCTTTACCTGAATACTTGCAGGAACAATTTCATTGCTTTAAAAGTTAAAAAGTCCTTGCAGTCTAGAAAATTGCTCTACATAGAAATCTCCCTTCCTTGATACTCAGTCTGGTCTCTGAAATGACAAGTGTTTATTCCCTCCTGAGAATTTGTCAAATATGTGAAGACAGCTCTTATGAATCTCCTTAACATATTCTTTTTTTTTTTTTTTTGAGACTAGGTCTTGCTATTTTTGCCCGTGGAACCGCAGGCTCTCGTTGCCTGGGGTACCACAGACTCAAGCAATCCCCAGCCTCAGCTTCCCAGGTAGCTGGGATGACAGGAGCGCGCCACCACGCCCAGCTATTTTTTTGGAACTAGGTCTTGCTACGGGCCCCAGGCAGGACTCGAACCGCGATCCCTAGCCCCGGCCGCTTCATAGGCTGAAGCTTACAAGCACGAGCCACCATGCCCGGCCTTCCTTAACATATTCTTAACCCAGTCATCTTCCCATCATCTAGTTAATACAGACCACTCACCATATGGCTAAATGCTTTTATACAGTTCTCAGTTTGTTAATGCATCTCTTCAAACCTGCAGAGGTCTATATTCTACTTGAGACATGGTCCCACTGATATGTACTATATTGATACTGTGCTTCCCAGTGCCTGGATGCTATATTTATTTCAGTACTATTACCAAATTATATGTTTTTTAGTAGAAGAATCACAGTAATCACATAAAGTTTGGAGAAAATTAAAATTCACTAATGCCAAATTGAGAGTCCCATTTTATAAGTAATTTATTCTCTGCATTTAAATCCAAGGCATTTTTTTATGTTATCTCTTCTTTATTTTTTAATGGCACACACACATATTTAAATCCAAAATTTTATATTTTCCCTCTTAAATTTTATCTTCTTTGTTACAGTTAAATGTTTCATCTTTTGAGACCAATCTGCATCTTGATTGTGCCTTCCCTCTCAACTTAAACATGATTTTATAAAGAAGTAAATTTTGTTGTGAAAAAAATATTTTCTGAAGTTTTTATTAGTTCTTTTACAAAGTATTTTTGCATTTTGAACTATTTCCATATTTAGTAACATTAAAATAATTCATTAGTGTACAAAATGTCATAGAAAAGAAAACTGATTTACTTCAATTAAAAAGGGGTCCCTTAGATTAGGAATCTAATACAGATTCCTGATTTATCTTTTACCACATCTGGCCAGTGTAAAAGAAAGTCCTTAAAGGGAAATTGAAGGGTACATACACCTCAAGTGGGGTACCCCCTTATAAGGTAATTCTTAGCAACATCAAAAAAAAATTAAATCATTTTTATATAATAGTTTTGTGTGGGTTTTCTTTTTTGCCAACTAAAGAATTCATTCAATAAACATTTATATGGTATAAGTCAAACACTGTGCTATACTCTGGGTAAAAAGAGTTCAAAGGCACAACTTATTTTTAAAAATTTAGAAGTCATAAAAGGAGAAACACATGTAATGAACAAATTGCAAAACAATTTTGTTACCACCACCAATGGAACCACACACAGAGATGGTAAAGAGGAAAGAGTTAACTCTAACAATATACCTCTTGCTGGGAGATATGACATCTAAGATTGGTGCTGATATTTAAAATGAGCAAAGGTCCTCCAGGTGCACAAGGCAGACAGGAGAAAGGCACTCCAGAGGGAGGGATGAATATGTGCAAGGATGTGAAAGGCATGTACCAGACACTTTACATTTAGATGATTGATTGATTGATTGATTGATTGATTGATTGATTGATTGATTGGTAGGTAAATAGATAATAATCTTTCCACATATGTATTTAGACTTTATTCTTTTGACAACTCTCTGCAAAAGGTAATATAATCACCCTATTCATTTTCAATAAGATGAATAAAAATCTCAAAGTAATACATATAGTCAATGCAAACTAAATTTTTAAATATGCCTTAAAATTAATTAATTTGAAAGAGGAAAGACAATCTACAGGATGGAAAAATATTTGCAAATCATATGGACATGTATCTGGTCTATATAAAGAACTTTTACAACTCAATAATAAAAATTAAAATGGGCAAGAATTTAAAAAGGTGTTTTTTCGAAAGTGATATACAAATAGCCAAAACACAAAAGATGCTCAACATCATTAGTCATCAGGGAAACACAAATCAAAACTACAATGAGATATTACTCATCCACTAGGATGGCTATAATCAAGAAGACAGATAATTAGTGCTGGCAGTGCCTTGTTTTCCTATGCTTCATTTTATCACACTCTGAAGATACTTCATTTTTTACAAGCTTCATTTTATCACACTCTGAAGATACTTCATTTTTTACAAATTGAAGGTTTGTGCAACTCTGTACTGAGTATGTCTATCAGCATGATTTTTCCAACAGCACATGCTCACTTCCTGTGTCTGTACCAAATTTAATAAAGGTGTTATGTTATTAAAAGATATAATGCTATTTCATACTTAACACTATACTGTAGACGTGACTTTTATAAGTACTGGAAAGACCAAAAAAAAAAAAAAAAAGCATGTGACTTGCTTTATTGTAATAGTTGCTTTATTATGGCAGTCTGGAGTCAAACCTGTAATATCCCACAGGTGTGCCTGTAATAAGGAGAAATTAAAACTCTCATACATTACTAGTAGGAATGTAAAATGGTGCATCTGCTTTAGAACAGTTCGGCAGTTTCTCAAATGACCTACTCCTAGGTATACAACCAAGAGAAATGAAAATGTATGTCACACAAAAGTCTGTAGCATTGATAATAGCCAAAAAAGTGAAAACAACCCAAATATTCATCAGATATTGAAAGGATAAATAAAATGTAATAAATGTTACAGGTTGAATTGTGTCCGCCCCGAGCCCCCCCCCGCCACAAAAATATGTTGAAGTCCTAGGCCCTGTCTCAAGACTACTTGTAAATGTGATCTTATTTGAAAATAAGGTTTTTGCAGATGTAATCAAGTTAAATGAGATCATATTGGAGTAGGGTAGATCTTAATAATCCAATATAACTGGTATCCCTGACTAAAGGAAGAAGAGACTTAGAGGCAGACTCAGAGAGAATTATGACAAAAAGATAGGGTTAGGGGATTGGAGAAGGGAATGAATTTATTTTAGGAATGATAAAAATGTTCTAAAATTAGATTGTGGTGATAGGTACACAACTCTGAATATATTCAAACTTACTGAATTTTAAACTTTAGATAATGAATAGTATTGTGTGTGAATTACATCTCAATAAACCCACTTATAAAAACCTATTTGACAAGTTCTAAAATTATCAGAAAAAGAAACTAAGAATGTAAAAATATACTATTTTACAGAATGAGTATGTGAGTTAAAAAAGTATATCATCTGCAATAAAATAATAATCTCCAGGGAGTTTACCCTAGAAGATATCAAAGTACAACATATATTTAATATAGGATCCTGTGGTATTGGTCCAGCAAAAATAAAAAATTAGGCCACAGAACAGAGAGAAATCAGAAACATTGTCAGAGAAATTAGTACTTGATATAGGTGGCATTTCAGATTAATGCACCACGATTTAGGCAGGGACTGGCATTGTTTGGAAAGCAATTATGCACCTATACATACACATATACACACACATATGAATTTTTTAAAACCTTTAAATTTATAAAAGAAAATTCTGCTCTGTCTCAGTATACAGCAGTTTTTCCACCTCACCACTATTGACATACTAGGCCAGAAAAATTATTTTTGTTTGGGGTTTGCCTGTGTATTGTGAGAAGTTGGCAGCATCCCTGCCTTCTACCTATTAGCTGCAAGTTTTACCATCACCCCAAGTGAATGACTAATGAAATCTCCAGACATTGCAAAAGGCTCCTAGAAGGTAAAACATCTCCCATTTGAAAACCACTGGGGTAGAGAATAATAACCACAAAAATCAAAGTACAGTAAAAACTAATACATTCAAAAATACAATTTTAAACACTGGTTAACAAAGACACCATGATGTTTGTTTTAAAAACAAGTAGCAACTTTAAAATGCACTAAGTTGGGAATAGTCAAAACCTACATACATGATAAAAGAATAATATCAAGAAGAATATGCAAAATACTATTAACATTAAAAAAAACAAAAACTACCCAATAGAAATGAGACATTTTCAAAAGAGGAAATACTAATAGACAACAATCACAAAAGCTTAAGTGCCAGTGGAGAAACAACCTCCCATCCAGTGGGGGGCACTCAGTTACCACTATGGTAAAAGGTGGTACTTTCTGGACTCCACCCCTGGTTGTCCTTCCAAGATTGATGGGAAATAGGGATGGGGCTGGCACTTTGGTTGTTAAACTGTTGATGAGTAAGAGTATCCCTAGGAAGCAACCAACTTGCCTCTGGCAGCTTTGGGCAGGCTTCAGTTTAGACCTTCATCACTGTTCCCAAATAGCATCTGGTCATGTGACAGCCAATACATATTGTGTGTGTGTGTTCTGCCTTTGCTCATTCCATATGTAAATAAATCCTATTATTATTGTTTCCCTCCATGTGCCTGCTTCTGGGTTCAGGCCTACATTCTTAAGAATGCAGGTGAGGACCCACCAATCGGATCAACAACCCTGGTCACTAGAGTATGCCCCATTTCAAAAAAATGCTTGATTTCACTAGTAACTAGGGAAATACAAATCAAAATACCAAAGATAATCATTTTTCACCCATTAGATTGGTAAAAATAAAATATATTGATACCATCAAATGTTTTTTAGAAAGAACGTGGAGAAATGTGTATTACTATATCCTGTTGATGGACAATTTGGCCTTAAATGTCCACACTCTCCTACCCAGTAATTCCACCTGCAGGTTTCTGTGCTTGAGAAATGCTCTCACAGGCACAGATACAAGTGAAAGGATGTTTTCTGACACACTGTGTCTTAACAGTGAAAAATTAATCTATGGAACAGTACAAATTACAGATTCTTAACATATCATGGAATTTACAGAGCTAGAAGAATAAAGTAGATCTCTACCAAGGAAAAAGTTCCAAGATCCATTTTTAAATATAAAAGGTTTTTATATGGAGACAAAGTGTCACATTTATGAAATACACACTTGTAAACTTTTAACACAAAGCCTTATATATGGATGTACAAACACTTGCCAATAAATGCAAAAAAAAATAGAAAAATATAACCCAAACTGGTTAAGGTATTTTGGAGACAGAGATTAAAGAAAAGATAAAGAAGTCAAAAGACAACTCAAAGATTTACTTCGCTTAAAATTTTCATATGAATGTTATATAAAATTGTACCAACGCACTATAACTAAAAGAATACATTTTAAAACAAGCTCAACCTGACTAAATTTAACCAGTTTCTCAATTAAATCCCTTGTCTCCCTCACTTCCTAATTCTGATAATTAACAAAAACCCTCAGTGCAGTTCCTTCTCACCTTGAAAAACGACTTTTAAAATGTGATATAAATAATTTAGTATTTTCAAAGGCTATCTAAGGGAATTTGCATGTCTAAATAGATATCTAAGGAAATTTGCATATCTAAATAATATAAAGGTTTGGGTTTGCTCATAGTTTAATGAGCAGGTATCAATTTTGTAAGAATGATTAAGGTTCCAGCTTTGATTTAGCCCAGGGATGGCAAAAGAGAGGCGGTACCTAGCTAGGCCCAGAGAAGCGGGTGTGATCTGGGGAGAATAGGGGTGGTAACAATAGGGATGCGGGTAGGTCCCCAAGAATGGAGGAGAAGGGAACTGTAACCGTGGACGCCCAGAAACCAACTGCACCCAAGGAGTAAACAGGTAAGGCGAGCAGTGCCTCCTATTTAGCTGACCGGTCGAGAAACCGTCAGGGTGCGTTAAGTGCTCCTAAAGAGAAGGGGATCCGCGGGCAGCCGGGGAGAGGCTGAAAGCCCTCATTGGGAACCTGAGTGCTGAACCGCCCCCGCCACGGCTAGGGTGGCCCGGAGGCCCCACAGGAGCCGGGGGCGGAGAGAGGGGCAGGGCCAAGTCGCCTGGCGACGGCTGGGTCAGTCACAAACGGTGACATCCCCAGCTTCACGACCTCTCTCTTCAATTCGCAATGGAAACCCCCTTTGTCTCTCGAAAGAGCCGGTGAAACGCTTCGGGCGTTCCTGATCCTTGCTTACCTGTGGCCTCCGACCGGATCTGAACACCTGCTGCGCTTCACGCTGAAAAATTGGAACCTCCGCGACCACCTGCGCGCACCCACCCGGATCCACTAGGGAAGAAACCACTTCCGGTCCCGCGATGCCTTAGGAGGACGTAACTTTAGCTGGGGTGTACAAGTGGGTGACGCCATCTTGTACGGAAGCAGCTGGAGTTGCTGTTGTCGCCCCACTTTCTCCACTGTTGAACAAAGGAAATAAAAATTGGAAAAGTTTAGCGATTCTTCAGAAAAGTAGTATTTTTGTTTCCGAGGTGATATGTATGTTCTGATTTTGAAAGAAGTCTTTGCAACCCTCACAAATGCAATATGGTATAGCTATCATTATTAATGAGCTGGAGTAGTCTTTCTTTTCATTACTTTTCTTGTTGGTGAGGATAGAGATGCTGCCTTTAAATAATGTATTCCTCATTAGCAATGTATTGATAGGCTATCTTATGCATATCCTAAAGTCATTATAATAATTCATGCCATCTTTTGTAACATTAACCACAATACCTTTTATTTATGCATGAAATCTATCATCCAGTTAACACTAGTATTCTTTATTATACATGTTATGTTAGCAATCGTATTATATGTGAGGCAGCTTAGATGTGGTGTGCTATTACTTTGCCATAGAATTATAAAGCAGGAGAAATGAGTTGTGCATAAATAACCAGGTAAGGTGTAATAATAGCTGCCATTTGTTGGCAGCTATTTGTGTGCTCACAGTGTGCTGGGAACTTTATAAAGTATTTCACACATTTTAATTTATTTAATTCTCATAATTGTCCCAGGAGACAGTACTATTATTAGTGCCATTTCACATAAAATTGAAAAAGGTTAAATAATTTTATTAAGGTAACTCAGAAAGCATTGAGGCTGGGAATCAAACCTTAATATGTCTAATTGCAAAGATTGTTGCCCTCATCCTTTATGTTCTGTTGCCTCCATTACAAGGAAAAAAAAAAAAGTTCTAAGATTAACATTAGAAAAAATACCCATAAGGGGGAAATTTCCAGCAAATGTAGATGATTAATCCCTTGTATTTTTATCTGCCCATTCCTGCAACACCCTCCCCTGGCAAAGAAAAATAGGAAATAATCATTAAAACCACAAGATATTATTACAAAATCACAAGCATGGCTAAAAGAAAACACCAAATATTGGTTAAGATTGTGGAGCAATCAGAACTCTCACATTATTAAACTGTTTCACAATATCAACCAAAGATGAATATATACATACCTGTTGTTCCAACAGTTTCATTCCTAGGTATACACCCACCAGAAATGTGCATATATTTTCACTAATAGGACAGATACCCAAAAGTTTGTACCACACTTTGTAACTTTATAAATTGGAAACATTCCAAATTATCTATGCTGTTAGAAATCAAGGTAATGTGTTAATTTTCATCTAAGTTCTTGTTTACATGTGTACTCAGGTTGCATATTTGTGGGAACCTTTCTGAATTCATATATTTTTTTTTCTTTAAAGATTTCTTTAATGAGAATAAAGGAGTCAAAAGTTTATAGACCTAATGAAATAGGAGAATGCAAGAGGAAGTAGTGATAAAACAAAAAAGTGACTATAATTTTAGAAAACAAAAATAAGGTGGGAATAGCAGAATATTGACATCTGATAGCTCCCATATAAACCACCTGCATCCAGAAGCAATTACCCTACACTGAAAGCCCAGACAAAAAGCCCCACCTATTCATAGAACATTTCCATTCATTTTTTAGTGCCTCATTATTTTAATCCATTTGGGCTGTTAAAATATTTTAGCCTGGATGGTTTGTTTTATTTTGTTTATTTTTGGGTTTTGTTTGTTTTCTTTTGTACATTTTTTATTAGTTTATTTTTTAAATTTATTTCTCATAAATATATTTGACATCATTGAACCTGGATGGTTTATAAACAGAAATTTAATTCTCACAACTGTAGAGGCTCTGAAAAGGCTATGATCAAGGTGTCTGCATTTTCATTTTCTGTTTTCCCAAACAGTCATCTTTTCATTGTGCCCCACTCACAACACTGAAGCAGGAATCTATCTGAGAACTCTTTTAAAAGAGCACTGATCTAGTTCATGAAACCACCCTTTGACCTACTCAGCTCCCAATAATCCAGCATCCTAATGCCATCATATTGGGGGGGGGGACTAGTTTTCAACATAAGAATTTTGAGGGAACACATAAAACTCTATAGTATTCTTAAGTATGAGAAGACATTCAGGAACCACCAACCATGTAAGAATATCTCTAAGGAACATGTATAAAATTCTGCAGCCAGCACTTTAAGAACCATAATTTTAAAACATACAAGGAAGAATTAAGAAAACTAACTTCGATTTATATTATTGAGCTACTTTTAACAAATTGTTAAAATCTTGTTAATAATGGATCACATTCTCCAGCAATATAATTACACTGGAAATCAATAATAAAATGATTACCTTTAAAACTGTATTTGGATATTTAAAAATTCTTAAAACTGAAAGATCAGAGAAGAAATTTCAATGGAAACATTAGATTTGATTGGTAATGAAAATTTACAGAATACTGGTCAATTAAAAACATTATATGAAAACATGACTGGATGAAAAAGATGTGGTATATCTACACAATGGAATATTACTCATCAGTTAAAAATGACAAATTTGATGATTTTATGATAACATGGATGTAGTCAGAAGAAATCATATTAGAGGTCGGGCATGGTGGCTCGTGCTGGTAAGCTTCAGCCTATGAAGCAGCTGGGGCTTAGGGATCACGGTTCGAGTCCCGCCTGGGGCACATAGTGAGATCTAGTTCCAAAAAAATAGCTGGGCGTGGTGGTGCGTGCCTGTCATCCCAGCTACCTGGGAAGCTGAGGCTGGGGATTGCTTGTGTCTGTGGTACCCCAAGCAACAAGAGCCTGCAGTTCCACAGGCAAAAATAGCAAGCCCTAGTCTCAAAAAAAAAAAAAAAAAAAAAAAAAAAAAAAAAAAAAAATCATATTAGTAGAAACAAGTCAAAAAAAAAAGAAACTAAATGGTTTTACTAATATATGGCATATATTTTTATTAGATTTGCATTTTTTCAGATATATAAACTTAATATATCAGAAAATTAATCCAGAGTTTTGAGAAAATTGGTGAAAACAGTTCTGTGAGATTGGTCTAGGTAAAAAAGAAATAGCAATAAGTAAGTAGCATTAGGGCTGAAATCGGAGACATAACAAAAATACGAAGAGATTAAGAAACTAGAAAATATGATGAACAACTTTATGCCAAAAAATTGATTAAATGAGAGGCTAAAAATACAAACCACAAATTGGGAAGAAATATCTGGTGGAAATGCAGAAAGGTACAACCATTTCTAAAGACAGTTTGTCAGTTTCCTACAAACTGAGGACATTATTTTACCACTCCATTCAGCTATTGTGCTCCAGACATATTTATCTAAAAAAATTAAAAAACTTAGGTCCACACAAAAACCTACACAGGAACATTTATAGCAGCTTTAGATATAAATTGGAAGCATGCAATAAATGAATAGATAACCAAGCTCTGGTGCATACAGAATATGGAATATTTTAGTGATGAAAAGAAATGATCAGTCATCACCAAAGACAAGGAAGAACCTTATATACATACTGCTAAGTGAAAGAAGCCAGTCTCAAAATATGTATGATTGTATAATTCTGACAACCTGACATTCTAGAAAAGCAAAATGATGGCAACATTAACAAGACTAGTTAAAAAACAAAACAAAACACCAGAGCAAGCCAGGGTTCCAGAGAACCAGAGGAAGAAGGAAAAGGTAAATTAGGGTTTATAGGTGACTAGGTGGAGCACAGAAAACTTTCAGAGCAATGAGACTATTTATTCTATGTAATAATATAATGGTAGATATGACATTGTACTGTCAAAACCTGTAAAATTGCAACAAAAAGTGAATTCTAATGTAAACTATGAACTTAGTAATAATATATTAATATTGGTTCTTAATTATAACAAATGTACTGCACCAGTACAAGATGGGAATGGGGAAGAGGAGAAAGTATTTGGGAACTCTGTACTTTCTGTTCAAATTGTATGTGAAGTTAAAGCTGCTCTACATATAAACTAACTTAAAAAAACCTAACAGGATATGAAACTGCTTGATTTATCTAAAAATGTTTTACTCATTGATTCTAAGGACAAATTAATGCCAAGCACTGGGACATCATGAACAGAAAATCCAAAAGGAACTGTGGCAGGAAGTGTTAGTTGCTTGTGGAGGAGTCATTTTAGTCCTTCTGCTTATTAAGAGAAATCAGGAGGCATTAAAATGTTATATTTTAAAGAATGCATTTTCCATCTTCAGTGTGAGTAGGTATGACCATGTAACTCGATTCAAGCCAATGAGTATAAACAAAAATGTTTTACATAGACTTTTTTGTCACAGGTTTCTTTTGCTTTTCTTCTTAGTTCTTCCATCTTTTTCTTGTTTAAAGTAGGATTGAATGGCTGGAACTCCAGGAGCTCTCTGTCACAGCAGCAACATGAAAGCCAGGTACTCAGGAAGGTGGAGTAAGGTAGAAGAAGCTTGGAACTTTGAAGCCTTTTGTAATTTCCATGCTAAACCTGAATCTCTGGACTTATTTTACATAAGAAAGGAAATTATTTCTACACTGCCCTGGAGCCTTTTGGTACCAGCATCAGAACCCAATCCCTAGCTGACAGAAGAAATAAAAGACATAAAAAATAAACAAATGACACAGTCAACTAAAACCTGTTAAATGCTGTACCCAAAACTGAAAGATAAACAATACTGAAGATATACAAAACTGAAGACATACAATAAAGGTGGAAACTCTTTCCTGAGATTTTAGTTTGTTGAAAATAAGGGTCAATGATTAAAGAAACTAAGTAGGATCTTTTTGAAAATCCTCTCACCTTTTATCGAAATGCTATCCATTCTCCCAGTCCACTGATCCCTTCTATAAATGTTGGCAAAGTTATTAGGTACTATGCAGAATATGAAAATACCTAACTGTTGACTCAGGAAGCTTACAAGTTAGCCAGAAACACAAAAGGAATACTTAAAGTGAGAAAAAGTATCCTTTTATTGATGGTGAACTTTTTTTTCCTTCTAGGAAACTGAGAAGAGACAATTGGAGAAAATACTTA
>PVHY01027863.1:0-15746 GCA_004024945.1 Uropsilus gracilis | reverse complement strand
CGGAGCCTCCGCATCCTCATCCCGTCCAGGGCAGCCGCCACCCTCACGCTCGACAGCTGAAGGCAAAGACCCCTGGCCGCCGTGAGACCTCTGGGGCAGCCCGTGGCCGCCCTGGTGCCCAGGCAGGGCCCCACCCACCAGAAGCGGGGTGTTGCTGGGGACGCGGACCCCGTCGATCAAGGTCTCCTCCTCCAGCAGGCGGAAGGTGCCCCAGGCGGGCGGGTACAGCCTCAGCGACTCCTTGAGGACCTGCGGACATCGCCAGGGAGATGAGAGGCCGCAGGCCCCAGCGCTGGCCCGGGCCCTGGCTCCTGGCTGGGCACTGTGCTGGGCACACACCCACCGGGCTGCATCCGGGCCCCGCAAAGTCAGCCCCCCTCCACGCCAGCCCCTGACGCCAGCCCCTCCACGCCACCCCCCTCCATGCCAGCCCCGAGGGGAAGAGGTGCGTGGAGGTCACGGGCAGAGCCCGGCCAGGACCCGGGCTCCCCCGACCAGGGCTCCGCTTTCCAGAGACCCCCACACCCGGGACCCCTGCTAAGCCGAGCTGTCTGGAACCCCTGCCTGGCCCGGCACCCCAAGTGGCCGGGCGTTCCTGGGAGGTGCTCACAGCCCTGCCTCCGGGTCCCACCCCAGCCTCCCTGGCGTCACTGTCGGGACAACCCGGGCACGGGGACATTTTCACCTCCCAGGGTGACGTTCAGGCGCTTCATGGAGGGGGCTCAGGGAGGCCGCAGGCTTCACCCCACGAGTCGCCCACAGCCACTAGACATGCCCCCCCGCCCCGGCACACACCTGAGACAGGTACTGCAGCCTCCCCAGGTCGTCACAGTCCAGGTGTCTCTTGGACCCGATGACCTCGTCCACCTCTGCCTGCAGCCTGTTGGGCCACAGATAAGTTCCTCTCCGGAAGAGACCCCCCCACGCTCTGGAAGAGACCCCCCCCACGCTCATGTGGGGACGGGAAGAAGTATGAAGAGGGGGGCCTGGGCTCCCCACCTGTACACACTGCACCCCCCCCCACTGCTGAGGCATCCTGGATCCACCGCACCCAGACCAAGATGCCCATGCTGGGACCCACATCCCGGGCCCAGCGTCCACTGCCTGGGATCAGTTGCAGGACCTTCAACACAGCCGTGAGCAGAGCCGGCCTCAGCCTGGCTCCCGGCTAGAGAGAGAAAGCGAGGGGAGGGGCTCGGGTTGAGCAAGCCTGGGGGTGCCCCCCGTTTGAGCCACGTGGATGGAAGGGGACACAGGCTGGAGCGGTGGCTGTGGAGAGGCCACAACCTTGGCCTCAGGGCGTGTAAAATGGTGCCCATGGGTCACATAAGGCAGCTCCCCCTAAACGCAGTGCAGACTTATCATCTGACCCAGCAACTCCATGGGGGCACCCCCCCCAAGGAAAGGGAGGAGGGTCTCGAATAAGCAATTGCATAGCCCTGTGCAGTCACCCGATTTGCAACAGCTGTGGCAGCAGGAGGGCCCCGCGATGGAACATTACACAGCCACAAAAAAGGAAGCTGCTGGCACCTGCCGCAACACACACGTTGGGGCGCGTTGCTGAGTCATGCCAGTCATGCAATGGCAGATGAGGCTGATGCCCTGGCGAGGCCCAGAGGGTTGGGGTCGCCAAAAGCAGGAGGGCAGGGCTGGGGGAGCAGGCAGTCAGTGTTCAGTAGGAGCAGAGTTTCAGCTCGGGGTGACTCTGGGGTGGATGGTGGTGTCTTCGCCACCTCCTCATGGCTCTGCTCTGCGGGTGACAGGCAGGTATGGATGCTGCCTTCTTGTACCCACGCTGAGCTCTGTGTCTGCACCCCCGGCCGGGCGGGCCCATCATCACCCAGGAAACAGGGGCCCAGCTTGAGCGCCACCTTCCGGAGTGACCACTGGCTCTCGCAGCTGGAGACAAGCCTTCTTCAGAATTTTAGCTGGCTTCCATGGTGTGCTCAGTGCCAGCTCCCAGCCAGCACCGGGCACACAGTGGGGAGACAGGGCGCCAGCCCCTCTCTCTCAGACCTTCCATTTCATGACTGAAATGGACTTAGAGGGAGTTGACCCAGGCAGGGAGCCACGACGGCTGGACGGAGGCTGAGAAAGCTTCCCAGCAGAGGAGGGTAAGGGGGTAGAAAGGGAAAGGAAGAGGGGGAGAAAGAGAGGAGAGGAGGAAGGAGAAGGGGAGGAAGGGGAGGCAGAGGAGGTGGGCATGGGGAGGGAAGGGGAAGGCGAGAGAGGAGGTCTCCAGTAGACAGAACCAGGTGTAAGACAGAGTCGCTGTAAGAGGCCCAGCATGTGCAAAGGCCCTGGGGTGGCAGGATCAAGACGCACTGGAGGGCTCAGGACAGGAGGGAGGAGCACGTGGCCCTCAGACAAACCCCTCCTAGCCAGCACCAAGTGGCTCCCCCCCGCTCCTCCCCTTCCTACCTCGCCAGGATCTCTGGCTGGCGGGACAGCTCCATCACCGTGAAGGCCAGGTGGTTGGCGGAGGTCTCGTGACCTGCAGGAGAGGAAGAGGGTAGCCCAGGCTTTGGACCCTGGGAGTGGCTTCAGCCACCACATCTGCCCGTGTGGAGCCGGCTGCAAAGGTCGGACACCTGTTCCCCCCCCTCCACCTCGCCTGCCAGCATGGCCACCAGCATGGCCGAACCGATGGTGCTGGCCCCCACGCTAGAAGCCTCTTCCGCCAGCGGCCTTGAGCGTCCCAGCCTGGGGGTGCCATCATCACTGACCGGGACGAAGCTTGTCTCCTCCGGGGCACAGGCCGGGCACCCGCCTCAGGTTGTACGGATGTCCTCAGGGGCAGGCGGGTAGGGGGACAAGCACCCAGCCACACCTGGGCGCCTGCACCTCGCAGCCAGAGGGGCCGGGGAGGGAAGTCCAGAGGCTCTGGGGTGGGAGCATGTGCAGGGCACCCGCCGGGCAGAGCTGAGGGCCCGGAGAAGCGGCCAGAGCCTGGGACAGGCTGTGTTTCCCGGGGAAGGTGGGAGGAGAGATGGGGTGGCCCTGGCCCCCCTGGTGCCCCTGCGTCTGGGCAGAGCCGGGGTGGGCCAGGAGGGACAAGGCAGTGTAAGCCCTCCCTGGAAGGCTGGGTGAGAGCTTGACAAGCACCCCGGGCCCCATTTTACAGATGAGGAAATGGAAGCTTAAGCCACAATGCTGGTCTTCCAGGAACTCCATTCTGGCCCTGGGATCCCGGTTCCCGGGGGGGGGGGGGGGCTGGCTCAGCCCCAGCCCCATCAGAGCAGGGCCAGTCCTCTCAGAGCAGGGCCAGTCCTCTGCCCTCAGTCTCCCCCGTCCCACTGTTCATTCATTCATTCCTTCATTTCACTCTGTTTTTAAGGCTACCTACTGCATGGGTCCCCAACATGAGCAAAACCAGACACCCCTGGCTCACCAAGCTGGAGGACAGTCCTCACCTAACACCACCAATAAACACAGGATTCGTGAGGTATGTGGGCGGAAGGGAGCTCTGGGTCCCAGGGACAGCCTCTAATGGAGGCAGGGCCATCCGGGCAATCCCTGAGGGCTTCCTGGAGGAAGAGGCACTGCAGGCTTTCTGGAGGGTGGGAAGAGTGTTCTGGGTGGGAACACTTAGCAACAGTCACACCATTTTGTGGGTGAACTTCCTTCATGCTCCCCCCCACCCCCAAGAGTGCTAACAAAGAGCTGATGTGCATCTTCCATTCTGCTGATCACCCAAAACTGAAAGTGCTGCGTGTCAGACAGGACCTGCTAAAAATAAGGACTTCCTTGGTAGCCCAACAAAGGGTAGAGATGTCAGCTTCGGCTGGCTGGGGAGAACTGTCAACAGAACTGGCACATCATACTTGTGCCCCTCAACAGTCCTAGGAACCCCCCAGTGGAAAATCTCTCTCCCCTCTGGGGCTGAGAGCCAGTGCCCCCACCACGGTGTTTGTGCACTCCCAGCGGTCCTGTCCTACATGGACGGACGACGCTGCGGGAGCGTCAGGAGCTGACAGACAGGTCGCTTAGTCTGCACAGCATGTGTGCTGGTCGGGGCAGAGCACCCCACACTCTGAGTGAAGGGGAGCCTTGAGGGCACAAAGGCACGAAGCCAGCATCTCCTGAGCCCCGGCCGCGCAAAGCCCTGCCAGGAACAGCCCCATCCCCAGGCTGGAGGCCCCCAAGAGAGCCCAGAGCCCCACGAGCAGAGAGAGCCAGCTCTACCCCCCACCCCGAGTCGCCCCAGTGCCGCAGAAGCGCTCAGCTCAGGGATTCTGGAACCCCCCGCCCCGGTCCCACCACGCCCACAAAGCCACAGACCGGCGATGAAGAAGGTGACGAAGTTGTCCAGGAGAACCTCGTCGTCCTGGGCCCCCTCTTCAGCTGAAAGACAAGGGGGGTCTCAGCAGTGGGCAGCTGGACACTCCGGCCTGGCCCCCTCCTGTCCATCTCCCCATGAGCTGGACAGAGTCACCTGGGGCACACGGAGCCCCACTCGCTGCCCCCTCCCCCCACGGCCCGTGGATGCCACACCTTTGAGGATCTGTGTGAGGATGTCCGCGGGGACCTCCTCGCCCTGCTTCAGGGCCTCCCGGCGGCGCTGCACCCAGTCCTTGCCCACCTGGCGCAGGAAGCGGATGCTCTCCCGGATCTCCCGGAGCTGCTTCCACTTGCCTGGCATGAACTGAAGAAGGGTGGGCTGGGGTGGCCTGCCGGACACCTGCACTGCCCTACCGCACCCCAGCCCCGGGGCGACTGCAGGAGTGCACGGCAGCACCAGCCCGCACAGGCTGGAGGATGGCGAGAAAGTTCTAGAACATATAAAGTAGCCGGGGAGACCGGAGGAGGCACAGCTCCAGGCCAGCCTCCCCTTCCTGAACCACCTCCCTAGAAGTGATGGGCAGGATGACTGAGGACATCCCCCTGTCACTGGGAAGTAAGGACTTGTCCCTGGAGGACCAGGGTTCTCAGGAGGAAACCACAGCCAGAGCGAAGTGAAGTGGAGTCTCTGCAGGAAAGACAGAGCAGTGTCGGGGACAGCAAGCTCAGAGGTGCCCCCCCCCCAGGGAACTAAGTCAGGTGGCCCCTTTCCCTCTTCTTCCGTCCTTGTGCCTGGGCTAAGGAGGTGATGGCTGGACCTGGAGCAGCCACTTTGTGACATGAGGTAATGGGCCAGTGGGCCAGAGTGACAGGAGCCCCGAGGGACGTGGGCCATTGCGGGGCCCACCACTGCATCCTCCACCAGCATGATTATCCTGACGTGCTGAAAGCCGTTGCCTTGGATGCCGAGGGCAAACCCCGGCTGATTCGGACGCTGTGGACAGACCAGAACGCAAGATCTGTTCTGCAGAGACACCGCTGGTGGAGGAGCTCCGGTCAGGGAGGTCACACCCGCTAGGCTGCCAGGGGAGCGTCAGGCGGTACCTTGGCCAGGGTGTTGCGAGACGCCGAGATGCCCTCCAGGATCAGCCGCACTTTCCGGGACAGGGGCTTCTGGGCGCCCTGCAGCATGCTGGTCTCCATGCCGAAAGCCGCCTGCGGGAGGAAGAAGAACCGGTCAGAGCAGAGGGGCTGGAGGTCCGCCGCCCCCAGGCCCAGGGCAGGCCCGACGCGTGTCCCATCATCGTTCCCACAACGATCCACGATGGTGGCGGATCCACGATGGTGACGGCCCCGTGGGAGGCGGTGAACGCTGGCACGCGCGCCGCAGTCCCTCGGTACCCGGGACGCCCTCCTTCCGGGCAACGCGCCCCCGACCACACCTGCCCTGCGAGTCCCCCCACGTCGGCTCTGTGGCGTCAAGGAGGACGGTCACGTCTCATGTGAGCCGACATTGGCTCAGATGCCCGGCCTGCGTTTGCCTGGGCTGGGCGGGTCTGGGCCACCTCTGGGCCTGCAGGGTGAAAAGCCAGACGCCCGGGGGGTGACTGGCTGGAGGGGCTCTGGATGGGGAGTTGGGGGTCAGGCTCTTGCACTGACCTGCCCCAGGCCCGTCCCCGTTCCTCGGGGTGTCCTCTCCGAGAGGATGAGTTAGGAGCGCCCAGCTCAGACTAGGCTGTGTTGAAGATTTAAGGAGATAAAGCATACAGGGTCCCAGGCCAGGGAAAGCCGTGGCATGTGGCACAGCAGGGGGTGGGGGGGAGGAAGGCAAGGAAGGGAGGTGCCCTCTGCCCCCGGGGTCCCCTCCAGCTGGGCCCTCTGCCCGTCACCTTGGCCAGGATGTCCATGGTGGTCCAGGTCAGCATGTCCTGCATGGACACCGGGGTCTGCCCATCCGCCTTGGCTTCCAGAATCTCCACCAGCTGCTCGGCCTTCTCGTTGAATGTTTCCATCAAGCTGACCAAGGAACTGAGGACACAGAACGTGGTCAGCGGCTACCAGGACCCGCGGGGCCTGTGGCCGTCCAGCCTCCCTTCCCCAGAGGGGCTGTGCGCGGAGCAGAGGTGGTGCCCCCACTCTGGTTCAGTTGGGGTCGCAGTAACCCAGCTAAGCCCTGCGAATCCACCGTCCTGCGTGGACGCTGGCACCTTTCCGGGTCTGGCTGGCCCCTCCCTCTGGCGGGGTGTGGGTGCGCAGAAACTCCAGAGGACAGTGGGATAAGAGGAGGCCCCAGGGGCCTGACAGAGTCCATGATGGGGCCATCCTGATTCTCTCCGCCCCTCTGCTCACACTGTCCACTCCCCTCACCTGTGCGGCCCGGGCCACCACCAGCCTTTTGTTTTCCCATCTTACCCTCTGTCTGGAGCCATCACAGTGCCCAGCTCAGCGTGGAGACGAGTCCTCAGAACTCCCTGCCCCAGGGAGACCACACATAGAGTTCCATGCCCCAGGATGGCCACCCAGGCACGGAGTTTAGAGAGAGGCATCGCAGGACGCACCCCGGACTCCCAAAAAGGGCGACGCTGAGGCCCGGGGCAGGGAGAAGGCTGCCGTGTGTTTACCGCTAACTTTTTATAAAAGTTATAAAATAATAATAATAAAGTGGGGCTTGGCAATCAAAATTCTTTTGGAGTATCAACCGTCGGGGTAAAGGGCATCTGAATGCACCTTTCCTAGCCTTAGTCTTGAAACTATTTCCAAGTCAGAGGGTTTTTTTTTAATATTCAGAGACAAAATTTTCTAAAATGAAAGAAAAGAGCAATTATTTCATAAAACACCTTACAGCCCTACAGCGCCCATCAGCCAACCCTGCTCTGGCTCTGGCTCTGGCTCTGGCTCTGGCACGTGGCCCAGCACCCTCATGCTTCCTGTTGCCCAGCTGCCACCCCGCACTGAAAACACCACCCTGGTCCAGGCCCTTGGCATCCTAGAAAGTTCTGAATCATCCCACCGTTCCTAGGAGGAAGGTGAAAGCCCTCACCTGGGCCTGGGAGGCAGAGTCCAGCCCTCGCAATGGCCTTTTAGTTCTTCCACGGTCCCAGATGCTCCTTCTTCCTCAGGGCCTTTGCACGTGCTGTCCCCAACACTTAGAGCTCCCTTCCCTCCCACCCTTAACAATCCATACCACCCATACCACCTTAACAACTGCCCACTCTCCAGATGATTACCCACATGCTGCATCTTAAGAACATCTCTTGAAGCCAGGCACAATGGCACGTGCCTTTAATCACAGCCAACGAAGTGTGAGGCTGAAGCTAGGAACCACTTGAGTCTGCGGGTTTGAGACCCGCCCAGGGCAACATAGTAAGACCAAGTCTCAAAAAATAGTTGGGCATGGTGGTGCATGGCTTTAATCCTAGCTACCTGGGAGGCTGAGGTTGGAAGGTTGGAGATCACCTGAGTCCATGGTACCCTGGGCAACATGAGCCTGTGGTTCCCTGGGCAACAAAGTGAGACCTAGTCTCCTAAAAAAAAAAAAAAGAAAAGAAAAGAAAGAAAGGAACTTCTCTCGAGCACCTAGTAGGCCCAGTGTAGTCACACACTGCACAACAACGTTCGGTCGGCACACATGTGACAGTGGTCTCAGCAGACTACACCACAGAACGCAGGTTACCATAGGCTCTGGTTCTTAGGTGAGTGTCATTACACTCTACGATGTTTACACCTCGTGACGTGTTTCTCAGAATGTATACCCCATCTCTGAGCAAGGTGTGACTTCATAGGCTCCATGGACCTTCGATGTTATCCTCACATCACTTACACGGTTGGTAAGCATATATTTACCCGCAAGGTTATCTGCAGTTGTCTTTCTTTTTAACTCACATTCACACTGATGATGTGGAGAGAAGGTAGTGGTTACCACACGAAAAATGCTGAATTTTTTGCGTTGTCATGGCTACAAAATGTTGGGTTGGGGAGGCAGCACTATGATCAAATCCCAATACCCTAGTCTTTGAGGGGGATGATCGGGAATAAGATCTTCCAGGAAAAGTAATGTCTGGGAAAGCAGAAACTCATAATGTACTCTCCCGATTTTATTAAAAGTATATAATGAGATTTTCTGCAAATGAAACTCATGGAGACTTCCATCCCCTTTCTTCATTAGCGAGTGGAAATATACCCAGGCCAATAGCGCTTGAATTGACGCAGGCACTTTCCAAAGCTTCTTTCCTGCAACATCGTAAGTTTTATATTTCCAACAAAATAGTCATCTTTTAGATGACCAGCTAATTCCAAGACTGGGAATAAAGATGCCAGGTGACTGTGGGACAGTGTGAATGCAGTCAATGCAGTGAATTGGACACCTAGCAGTGGGCAAGATGATCATCGTCATGCTATGTGTGTCTTATGACAATTAAACATGTTTAGATAGAAATAACTGTGCAGCCGGACACGGTGGCTCGTGCTTGTAAGCTTCAGCCTATGAAGAGGCCGGGGCTAGGGATCGCGGTTCGAGTCCCGCCTGGGGCCTGTAGCGAGACCTAGTTCCAAAAAAATAGCTGGGCGTGGTGGTGCGCGCCTGTAATCCCAGCTACCTGGGAGGCTGAGGCTGGGGGTCGCTTGAGTCTGTGGTACCCCGGGCAATGTGAGCCTGCGGTTCCACGGGCAAAACAGCGAGACCTAGTCTCAAAAAAAAAAAAAAGAAAGAAAGAAAGAAAAGAAAGAACTGTGCAAATGCTTAACAGAATGTAAAATGCTGCTCAAGCACGGGTCTTCAGTACTGGAGAAAGTCTGTCAAGACAAGGCCACTGTTATTTATGACAATAGGGTGGCACCTGCTCTGATAACCTCCAAGTTTCCTGAGATCAGAGACCACGTCAGCTTGGCTGCCTTCAGGAGCCCTGGTTCTTGGCATAATCATCAGGTATGAAGCCAACACCTCTCTCTAAGCCATTCCTTCTCATTTCTGCCCGCTTTCCTATGAGACTAATGCTATCCATGTCACTTAATTCATATAGGCACTTTCATGTGATGGGCTGTCCTAGGGGGCTTGCAAAGTGCCTGGGACTAAGCTAGGCATGGGGTTTCTGCCTTTGTGGACCTGTGTCTGGCAAGGGAGGTGGCAGTTGCTGACAACTGCTGCAGGGATGTGACAGCTATGGCCTCAGCCTTAGAGTTTAGGGAACATGTCCTAAAGTTATGTGCTATCTTAGCTGGGTATAGACAGGGCTTAGGCATTCGCAGAAGTCACACAGAAGTTGGTAAAAATGGCAGGAACAAAGGCAGAAGTGCCAGAAGAAACACAGTAGTTATTTCCAGAGAGTGAAAAAGTGAGAGTGACAGGCTGCTGGGATCAAGACAGACTTGGGGGGGGGAGGAGCAGGGACTGACCTTCATCTTCCAGGTGATTGAGAGTCATTGAAAGCTTCAGGTCAGGAGAGTGATATAGTCAGACCTGGATATGGGCAAGACCTCTCCATGTCAGTGAGGAAGGAGACAGGAAGAAGGGAGGCCAGGGTAGAGATGGCCACAAAAATGCCAGTGAGATCGTTTACACGGTCACCCACAGGTTATGCACGGAAAACAGAAATACAAATCTATGCACACAGAAGAAATGATGATGCAAATGGTGATTTAAACAACTAGTGGTTACAGGTAAAAGCTACACAGGCGTCCCTTAGTCTATTCTGATTTCCCCATACATGTGAAGTTTTGTCAAAGTGAAAGATGACCATTCTCAAAAGTTAAACACGGAGCGAGTCTCCAGCGCATCCAAGAGAAAGGAAAACTTCTGTCCATACAAAAACCTGTACAAAACATGCAGAGTGGTATTCTTCACAGCAGCCAAACAGTAGAAACGATTCATAGGTTCATCAACTGAAGCAGGGAAAACGAAGTGTTGTATGTCCATAGAATGAAATATTACTTGGCAATAAAAAAGAAGATAGTTCTGGCCTGTGCTGTGACTTGGAAGAGCCTGGGAAATGTGACACTGAGTGAGGATCTGGTGCAGGACCCCATGGGTGATGAGTACTGCTTTCAGGAAATTCCAGGGTATGAAAATCCATAGGGACAGAAAGCCAATTCTGTGCTTGGCAGGAGCCAGGAGCATCGACAGGGAATGGGGAGTGGCTGCTTTGGGGGGTGATGAAGGGGTTCTAAACCTGAGTGGCATGATGGCTGCACAGTTTTGTGAATGTACTAAAAATGGTAGACGTGTACCCTTTAAATGGGGGCGTTGTAGGGTGTGTGGCTGTATCTCAGTCTTGTGGCTATTTAAAAGAATATGCTGCCCTGGAATGAAATGATCATAACTAAATCCAAGAGTCCAAAGGAGGGGCGATGAGGTCTGAGTCTGGGCAGCCCCTGGGGTAAGGGGCCCTGTGCCTCCAGGCACCGGACACTCAGGCCCTCTGCCCCTAAGCCATGTGAGGCCTCCCTCAGCCTCATGTCCTCCTGCCCAGCTGGACTCATCTTTCTCAGACTCTCCCTTCGACCAGGATCAGCTTAGATGCGCCCTGCTACTTCCTGGGCCCCTCCCGCCTCACTCACCTGCGGCTGAAGGCCAGATCCATGACCCTCCGCTGCTTGTGCCAGCGCTCGTAGTCGCACTCGGACACCAGGCCTTGACCGAACAGCCTGCGGGACAAAGGCCAGTGTGACAGACAGGGAGGGCATGGCCACAGCAGCCTGGATGTGGGCTCCCCTGGGGGCCCCAGGCTCCAGGAACTCTGTGTTGATGGTGGCACCACCTTATAAATGCTCCTAATGCCATGGAATTAAGGTTCTAGTGGAGTGAATGTGGTGGAGCGTCAGTCTGGGGCATTTTAGGTAAAGATCAAATAAATGAAACAGAAACAGGGCGATGCCATGCTTAACGCTTCAGCAACTCACTGCTCAGCCTGTCATGTGGGTGGGAAGAAGAGAAGGGGTGTACTGAGGACAAGAGGGGTGGCCACCACTAGGGATGCCCTGACAGCCAGGGCCTGGCACCGCTCCAGCTCTGCACTCCACAGGCAGGCCTGCCCAGCTGAGGCTTGCCCCCTCAGGCCCTCCTGCTCACCCCCCAGCCCCCACCCAGGCTCCCTTCTCACCTCTCCCCAAAGACGGTCTGGATGGCGTGGTACATCTTGGAGTCCTTGTTGTACTTGGTGGACATCAGGAACTTCTAGAGGCCCCAAGACACCCCCATGAGCTCGAGTATCCAAAGGAAGTCGCCGAGACTCATAGTTTCCTTGGCTCTTGTAAAACATGCCCCAGATAACCGCCCCAAGCAGAGCGGTGTCAACACCTCCTACGCGTGATCTCACCTAATTCTCCAGAAGTTCTGCCCGCAAGTCATCACCTCCTCTCTGGGCTGGGAAAGCAGGGCACCGAGGGACAGTAAGACTGCCCTGTGGCCACCAGGCTGGACAGTGCTGCGGGGACCCCACGGTGAGCCACCTTTCAGAGCCAAAAAGGGCAGGTGCTACTCTGACATGGAAGTGGGGGCGGAAGCCAGGCAAAGGGCTTCCGGGCAGAGTGAGTGTTGTTCACACCAGCCCAGACCCAGAAGTCAAGGGCAGCTTCCTGGAGAACTTCCAGTCCACTCAGCTAGGAGTGGAGGTTCCTATGTCCCAGCTGCAGTGGCTCTTGAGGCATGCACCCCTGGGGTGCACTTGCTAAAGCAAGTAGATGTATTTCAATAGCACTATTGGCAAAGTTGACTTATTTGACATGTATAAAGTACATCATCCAACACTTACGGAATGTATATCCTTTGAAAGGCTCATGAACGCTCACACATGACTAAATGCCAGCTCATAAGACAAATTTTCACTTAAAAGGATTGTCATCCAATGAGAAAGGAACTGGAGTGACCAGAGAGATGACCAGGAAAAGGGAAAGTGGCAGGAGGGAGGACCATGCCTATAAACAGGAGCTATTTAAGCAAACAACAAGAAAAACTAAAAAATAAATAAATACCAAAAAAAAAAAAAGGATTGCCATCATGAAGAGCATTTCCTCTCACCTTAAATCAGAAACCACTACCAGCAAAATATCAGGAAAATTCCATAATATTTAGAAATTGAAAAACACACTTCTAAATAATGCACAATTCAAAGGAAAACCCACAAGAGAAATTAGAAACTAGTTTGAGCTAAAACATTAAAATCACAGAGGACTGAAGTTTATGGTACATGTGTGCTCAAGTATTGTTTGCAGGAAAAGAGATTGCCTTCAAAACTTATGTTAGGAAATAATGTCTAAAATCAATTATCTAAATGCTCACCTTAAAATCAGAATAAGAACAAATTAAATCCAAAGTGAATGGTGGAAGGAAATAATAAAGTACAGAAATAAATTAAACATAAAACAGGTTATGTAGAGAATCAATGAAACAAAAAACTGGTTATTTGAAAAGGTCAATAAAACTAATAAAGCTCTTGTTAGCCTGAGGAGGAAGCTAAAACTCAAATTGCTATTTTTAGGAACGAAAGAGATGTTGTTGTCACAGATCCTGTAGACAATAAAATGATAAATAAATATCATGAACAACTTTACACCCATAATTTCAATAATTTAGATGAAATAGACAAATTCCTTGGGAAAAAAATGACTCTGTAACTCAAGAAAAAATAGAAAATTTAAATGCCTAGCAATCAGCTAAAGAAATTGAATTGCAGTTAAAAGAAAACTGAAAACATTTCCTTCAGAGGAAATGCCAGACCCAGGCATACTCACAAGAGCGTACCAGTAGCTTCATTGGTACTATCAGAAATGACACCACTTCTAAACAAAGTCAGAAGACAGAGGAGAAAAACATTCACCAATCTCAAGTGACTTAGTAACCTGATACTAAAACCAGGCAAGTGCCCTGTAAGAATAGACATAGAAACAAATATCCTTAACAAAAGGATGAACAAATTGTTGCCACATATCCACGTATCCATCAGCAAAACTGCACTACGAGCTCAGTCAGGAATGCAAGGTTGGTTTAACACCTGAATACTAGTCAATGGATTGCATCATAGAAATAGGCTTCAACTTCATATTTAGTACCATGGTGGTCTAAGTGTGTAGCTTTTGGTAGCATGGTTCTAAAAGTCTTAAACTGTGTCTACATTTGAAATACATTTTTTAACATAACGGCTTTTAACATTCCTTAAAGTGATTGTTCCCTCCGGATGTGGCCCTATGATGTATTTCGCTCTCTCTGTGTCACCACAACCTCCAAGCAGAGTCCCTTCTACACACCTTCAGGTGCCCACTCTGAGAATAATAGGCCATGATTTATTGGGCATTTGCTATATGTCAGGCACAGGTGAAATGATTTATATACACCTCACACTTAAGAGCTGCATTATCCCTATTTAATTTAATTTTTTTTCATCATCCCCATTTTATGCCGGGCATAGTGGCTCGTGCCTGTAAGCTTCAGCCTATGAAGTGGCCGGGGCTAGGGATCATGGTTCGAGTCCCGCCTGGGGCCCATCATCCCCATTTTAAAGAGAAGGAAACTGAGGCCTGAAAGGATGAGGTACTTGTCCAAGGTCCCCATGGGTGGCAGATCCCAAAGAGGAGGCCACTTCCACCAGTGCCAATATTGACGACCATTCTTAGCTCCCTAGCAGACACCAGTCTGCCAATGACACCACCACTTCCTCATCTCTAAAATGAGGACCAATGAGTGAATACGCCTATGGGAGTTAAATGGGGAAACATGGGGAGAACACAGAAAATTGTCTGTATAAGTAAGTCTGGACACTTTGCTAAATCAATCAATCCATATTCAATTCTCATTAAATCTCCAAGAAAGGATTCAAATTTTGAAGATGAAGGTTTAGAGAGATGGACTAACTCAGTGCAGGCACTCCAGTGAGCCAAACTCCCCACTCAATTGTGTCTGAGAGCAGAAACCTCACTTACTGTCATCAAAAGCCCTCTTAGTAGGAGTCCCCAAGCAAAGGTGGTTAAAGAGAAAGATGTGGGCTGGGCACAGTAGCGTGCATCTTTAATCCCAGCCTCAGGAGGCTGAGGCTAGGAATCGCTTGAGTCCACGGGTTCGAGACTACCCTGGGTAACAAAGCGAGACCTAGTCTCAAAAAGGGGGGGGGGAGATGTCCTTCCCTTTAGGGTCCTTGAGAAACCAGCCCAACCATCGAACTCTAGAACATTCCTCCCGCAGTCCCCAACCCAGGGAAACCACTCTGCTTCCTACCTTGACTGACTCGGGGCTGGTGACGATGACCGAGGTTTTGTGGAAGACGTTGACGCGCACCACAGGACCGTATTTCTTAGCCCTGGAAACCAAGGTGCCCCGAAGAAGGCTGTCAGCTATGGGGCCCGGAGAGCAGGCAGCCCAGACCCCACCCCAGGCAGGGGCTCAATATGAGCCAAAAAGAGCCCTGTATTGGGACCGGGAAGAGCCTCTGCAGCCGCAGACGAGTCATGTCCCCCTGGGGCCTCAGTTTCCCCACTCATGAAATAGGGTTGCTACACTCTTCCTTTATCCCCAGAAGGTTGAACTGGGCATCAAGCTATATCAGATCTTTAAAAATGCTTTGAAGAGTGCACAGCACCCCCCTAAACCAGGACAGTGGTCTAGTCACATTCTGTACCCACTGTACAGATGGGGAAACTGAGGCTTGAAAGCTGATGGCAGCTGGCGGTGGCAGCACCTGCCTTCGAGACACAGCTGCCTCCCCGCTCAGGGGAGGGTCTGCTGGACTGGGAGCCCCCTGGGCCAGAGTGTGCTGGACCCACCAGGGTGGGGGTGGGGGAACAGTAGGCCAAGGAACCTGAACCACAGGAAAGGCAACAGATGCCAAGTTAGGACCCACCAGTCCTAACTGGGTGAAATGGCTCGCACCTGCAATCCATGTACTGGGAGGCCGGGGTCAGAGATTGCTTGAGTCTGTGGGTTCAAGACTACCCTGGGCAACATAGCGAGATCTAGGCTCTAAAAAAATAGCTGGGTGTGGTGGTGCGTGCCTGTCATCCCAGTTACCTAGGAGACTGAGGTTGGGGATCGCTTGAGTCCGCCGGTTTGGGACCACCCCGGGCAACACAGCGAGACCTACTCTCAAAAAGAAACAAAAAAGAACCAGGACCCACCAGTCCAAAAACACATCTTGGAGCACACGGCCACAGGACTCATCCTTTTTCCAAAAGCAGGGCAGGTGTCCTAGAAGGAAGCTAGAAGAAACGAGACATTTAGATCACCAGCAGTCACCCCCAAGAGGGCTCCGTTCCTCACAGGGCCCTGTGAGGTCGGGACGACCAGCCCCCTTTGCAGCCGGGGAAACCGAGGCACTGGGCGGGATAGCACTAGGTGCAATGCCAACCCGGGTCGGACCTGCTCCTTGAGGAGACAGTTTACTCCTCTCCACCTTCCTGGAGCTCCTCTCCACCAAACTGGCGTTACCTCCACACACTGACTGCTCCATGCCGGGCGCCCAGATAAGCCTCATCCCACCCCAGCT
>PVHY01027862.1:0-15815 GCA_004024945.1 Uropsilus gracilis | reverse complement strand
TATATACAATTGCTATATATATATTAACTACTTCTTGATGAAATATCATAAAATTCATTTGGATTATCAGCACACAGGATAATTTAGTCTTGCCACAATACTAAGTGTAAGCATAGACACAAATACCCCAAAGTCCAGTGTTCTGTTACTAAGTGACTTGTTTTAAAAAATCCTTGTTGAAAAAAATTTATAAACTAAAGTTCTTAGATATTTTCAAAACATTAATTAGTTTGCATAGCATACTAATGTAAAGACATTAATAAAGTTAGATTTTAATTATTTGAAAAAACAGGATTAATATTGGTATCAGTTTGATACAGTGGTTTTAAAATGTTTCCAAGCCGGGAACCGTGGCATGTATCTGTAAGCGCCAGTCTATCAAGTGCGGTTGGGACTGGGTATAGCGGTTAGGGACCCTCCCGGGGCAACATAACGAGACCTAGTTTCAAAAAAAAAAATAGCTGGGCGTGGTGGCACACACCTGTAATCCCAGTTACCTGGGAAGCTGAGGCTAGGGATTGCCTGAGACTGTGGTACCCCAGGCAACATGAGCCTGTGGTTATACGGGCAAAAATAGCAAGATCTAGTGTCAAAAAAATAAATAAAATGTTTCCAAGAATACTATAAAACATTTGGACTGGTTCAGTAAATGCGAGCTATTATTATTCTGCTGAGGAACATATTTGCAAAAATAGATGCAAATAGAGCTGGGCACAATGGCGTGTGCCTTTAATTTCAGTCTTGGGAGGTTGAGGCTACCAATCACTTGAGTCTGAGGGATGGAGACTATCCTGGGCAACATAGGGAGACCTAGTCTCAAAAAATAGCCGGGCATAGTGGTATATGCCTGTAATTCCAGCCTTGGGAGGACTGAGGTTAGGGATCACTTGAGTCCACTGGTTTGGGACTACCCTGGGCAACATAGGGAAAGAGACCTAGTCTCTTAAAAAAAAAAAAAGAAAAAGATGCAAACAGTTAAAGCAATGTTCTTAGATTATAAACTATGAACAAATAAAATTTGTCGGGCCAGGTGCAGTGGCACCTGCCTTTAATCCCAGTCTACTAAGGGTGGATGAGACTGGGAATTGCTTGAGTCCATGGGTTCAAGACCCACCTGGGGCAACATAGCAAGACCTACTCTCAAAAAATAGCTGGGCATGGTGGCGCACGCCTGTAATCCCAGTTACCTGGGAAACTGAGGCTAGGGAATGGTTGAGTCTGTGGTCCCAGGCAACATGAGCCTGTGGTTCCACAGGCAAAAACAGTGAGACCTAGTCTCAAAAAATAAAATAAGTAAAATAAAATAAAATAAATAAAAATAAAAATAAACCTGGAAATTGCAAATTAAAGGATGTGACTTCCAATTAAGTGATGTTAGTCATAAATCAGTCCAGTCAGATAATTTCTGTGTATGTTCCTGTCCTTCATTTGTAAAATGCTGATCAGATACAAAAAGGGGAAAAAAAGAACTTCATATAAACATCAGTATCAACAACACATGGCATAGTTAAGTAATATTTAGAAGCACAAAAGAAAAAACGAATGCCTTGCTAAGATACATAGAATTCAATGTGACAAAAAGTAAAGAATGTACTTATATACATTGAAAAAATAAGCAGTATTTGCCAAAATTTTAATAAGTTATATTTATATTAGCATTATTAATAAGTTGTATGTGTTAAAATTAGGGTTACATTTTATTTTTTCTTTAATATATTTTCTACATTTTTCTACCCTAAAAATATTTTTTTGTAGTCAGGAAGATAAATATTATCTAAGAATGGTTATCTCTGGATTATTTATCATTCTTACAGTTTCCAAAATGTTTTGAACAACCACTCTAAGCTTTGCTGAGATAAGTGACCCAAACAATAAAAACAAAACCAAAAGGGTTCACTTCTCATTCATGTTACTTGTGGGTTGTGAGTCAGCGGTGACTTTCCACCCAATTCCAGACTTCAGATTAGCTGTGGCTCTTCCCCTTGTTTCTTCTTCAGAGTTCAGAGTGGGGTGAGTTTTGACTAGGAACTACTATTCTCATGACAGAGAAAGGGAAGAACAGGAAGAAACATAAAATGCCTTTAACGGTTTCTAATCAGAAACTATGCTTTTATGGTATATGCTACTTCCATGCTACTCTAATGGCCCAAGCAAATCATGGGGATAAACCTGACAGTGGGAGGGAAGTATACTGTTTCAAAGAAACACTCCAAATCACACAGCAAGGGGACGGAATAACTAATTCACACTTAGAGAAGGGAGCAAACATTTGGGAATAATAAAACAGTCCACTGGGGTTTGCTCCAATAGTCATAAATATTCACTTTCCTTTCCAAAGAAAAAACATACTTTTTTCAGAAAAATACCCTAAAAAAGCAGCTTACTCAGCCTACTTCCTATGCAGTTAAAGACTCATATCATTTTAAGATCTGAATGGTTGAGCCTCTTTAAATCTAACTGCCAGTTCTTTTGACCGTCCATTTTCTAGAAAGTTAAGCTGGCAATTCAGTCCTAGGTATATACCTAAAAGAAATAAGAACAGATGGTCACAAAAGATACCAGCCTTATCCATAATAGCTGAACAGTAGAAACCACTCCAATGTCTAATAAGACAAAAAGGGATTAAAAATCATAGCACTATGAAACAATCTCAAAATGATTATATTTTAAATATCCCAAGTCAAGTAAAAGAATGCAACCTCAAAGGCATGCAAGTTCTGTGATTTCATTTATATAAATTCTAGAACACGTAAAACTAATCAATAGTGATAAATATCAGGAGAGTGGTTGCCTGGGGAGTCAGGGACTCTAAGGGAACTTTCTGGGATAACGAAATATTCTATTTTGGTTTCAGCTGTATTCAAGTATCAAAATTTAATTTAATTAAACACCTTCATACTACTGTACGTTAATTATAATTTAACTTAAAATATCAAACCCATGATTTTTGCAAAGAATTTTTGTTAGTTTCTTATCTACTTTTCCCAAGGATCTCCATGTTACAATCATTATAACCCATTTTTCCCCTAACTATATTTAAATACAAGTATTTTAAGCTTATCAAGCTTTTATGAGGCCATATCCTTTGTTCTATTTCACTGAGGGGCTTATGCAAAGGAAAGGCTTTACTAGCACTACCTTTATCCATTCACACCTTTTAACATACTGTGTTACAGTTGTGCACAGTCACAGCTCTGAAATTCATCCTAATCAGTCATTGTTTGTTACTGAAAGTACTATTTTTTTTAAACTGGTTTTAAAAGACCAGCAATACTAACTTCAACACTACAAGCTTCAGAAATTTTGGGATCTCTATTTTCCTCTTCATTTTCACTTACAAATAAGTCAAATTCATCTTTTTTGTAACCAAAAATGCAGGTGACAATCAAGGTACTCAATAACAGCTTTATAATCTTATTATCTAAAATAATAAAAAACTAGTACTAAAATTACAACTATTCACAGGATATTCACCACCTCCAGAGGGTACAGGCATGGACTCCAGAGAAAAATGAAAAATGGGAAACAACTCCAAGGAATAAAATTGGGGTCTTATGAAGAAATAGTCTCTATCTGGAAAAGGACTCCTGATTTCAGAACCGGTGTAGACCAGAAGCTAGTGTGTCTTTCTTCCTCCTTTTTGAATGTTAATATTTTATTTTGGATATATTGTCCCTGTCTGACAAATACTAGGAGAGGGTGTATATACTGAACAAAGTTAAATGGCAGACTGCAACCATCTTGCTAGCAAAGGCATGCTTGCAAGGCAGGCTCTTGGTTGGCATCTGAGAACTCGGATATGAAGAGGATTACCACTATTCTAATAGTGGTTTACTGAGCCTGACCCATTTGTTTGTTTTGTTTTGTTTTGTTTTGTTTTTAGAGACTAGGTCTCGCTATGTTGCCCAGGGTTGTCTTGAACCGTGGACTCAAGTGATCCCTAGGCTAAGCCTCCCAAGTAGCTGGGATTACAGGCGTGCGGCACCATACCCAGCTTGGGCCTGACCTGTTTGTGTAAACAATGCAGGCTAACTACTCTCCTTTTGGGAGTCTAGAATTTTGCTATGTGGTAGGCAGAGGTACATGGCCAGCGATCAAGACCCGGAGCAGAATCATTATTGTACTTCCCTGGTAGACATCACAATTTGATGCTGAAGGAATTAAGTACATTTTGCATGATTCCATTGGGAGAGAAATCTTGAAAGCATATGCCTAGTTACCTGTGAGCTTCATTCCACAGACTGAAGCTGATGTTCTGTACTGCTCACCGTGATAAATCATAGGTGGCCAACAACTATATTCTGAGACCTGTGAGTCTTTCAGGCTAATCACCAGACATGGGGGATGATCTCTGGGACTCCTAACACGAGCAGGTAAAATCCTCAGCCTGGATCAGCATGAATAATTGTCCTAAGAAGACCTCGAGTTTCAAAATGAAAGAAAACTAAATGTCTTCCTTGAGGTGAAGCCAGATAGCAAGTATATTTTTTCTGAGGGAGAGAAATAAGTATTTAAGATCATAAGGACAGAGTGTGGTAGCCTATTATTACTATGCCAAACTATTTTGTCCCTCTACTATGAAAAACAAATTACTCATATCTACCACTACCGTGTGACTTGCAATACTTCCCTATTGTCCTTAAGTATACATCTCTACCATTGCCTGGTTGATTATGCAACCTGCTTGTGTCAATAGAAAATGTGTACAAGTGACAGTGGGTCAGCTCACTGGAAACTTTAAGAGACACAGCCCACTCTGCCTACTCTTTTCCTCTGTCACAAAAAAAAAAAAAAAAAATCCAAAACAGGGGCTGTTTCTTCATGACACATGAAACGTCAGTCAACCTGCAGCCACATCATGCAATATTAATCAGAAACTTTTGCTGTTGTCCTAAAACAAAACCTAGTAAAATATACTGTATCATCACATACTTAATCTCAAATTTATTTGTACATTTAAAATATAGGTATAAAACATACCACTTGGCATAATTATTTTTGTAATACCACAAAACCTCCAAATTTATCTAACTTACGTCTTGGAGCTCTTCCAGGAACTGAAGTAACATTGATTTTTTCTTCTTTGGCAGATTCCTTATTTTCTGAAGACTTTGGCTTTTTTCTTTGGCGCAGTTCTTCTATTGTTGGTCCTTAAAAATATTTATTTGAAAAATTATTCCAATGTGTTCTCATCTGTATCCCAAACAAATTAATTTCTACTACATTAAGGCAAAAAGTCACAGAGACCTATTCGTATCAAAGATAACTTTCACAATTAATTAAGCACTCCTAGAAAAAGCATTTCATGCAAAATAGATTCCACATCTCACTCATGCTTTTAGAGTCCTACTGATAAACCAACAAACATCTCCTAATATATTTTCTATTTTCTTTTCTTTCTTTCTTTTTTTTTTTTTTTTTTTTTTTGAAACTAGGTCTTGCTATTTTTGCCTGTGGAACCGCAGGCTCTCGTTACCCAGGGTACTACAGACTCAAGCAATCCCCAGCCTCAGCTTCCCAGGTAGCTGAGATTACAGGCGTGTGCCACCACGCCCAGCTATTTTTTTTTTTGGAACTAGGTCTCGCTACCGGCCCTAGGCGGGACTCAAACCGCGATCCCTAGCCCCAGCCGCTTTATAGGCTGAAGCTTACAGGCACGAGCCTCCATGCCCGGCCTTTTTGGTTTTTTTTTTTGGTTTTTTCTTTGAGATTAGGTCTCACTATTTTTGCCCATGGAACCACAGGCTCACGTTACCCAGGGTACCAAGGACTCAAGCAATCCCCAGCCTCAGCTTCCCCGGTAGCTGGGATTACAGGCACGCGTCACCACACTCAGCAATTGTTTTGGGACTAGGTCTCTCACTGTGTTGCCCCAAACGGGACTTGAACAGCGATCCCTAGCACCAGCCGCTTCATGGTCTACAGCTAACAGGCATGAGCCACCATGCCCGGCTTTATGATGCTATTTTCAAAATACCCCCAAGTAAATTCTTTTCCAGATGATAAAAAAGGTTCACTAAGTTAGCTTACTTTTCCAATTATCTAAATATCACTGCATCACCGATGGATTAACATTTTTAAAAAAGCAAAATAAAATACAGTGATCATAAACTACCCTTTTTCATAACTGTGAAAGTTTTGCAGAATTTCAATGCTTGTGGTATCATTTTTGTAGTCTTATAGATTTATGATTAGAAAACAGAATAAACCTATAAATAACCCTAAGTCTCATGAAATTTCCCAATATTGGACATTTTCTAAGTCCAATAAAACATAAAGCAGACGGTATAAGAATTTTCCTCTTGGAACTCATTCCTGCCTGGAAGTGAAGCTCCACCCTGCACCTACCACCACCAGTTAACTGTTTCCTAACTCACTGCCGATGCAGTACCTGCCATGCTCCCCTGAGGCTCACTGCCTACTGCTAAGCCTCAGCCTCCTACAGACTACTAGTGCCCTTGGAGCTTGTATTTGTGATAACTAAGATAGCACTGATGCTGAATGGAAGTAAGCTTTTGGCCTGCTCTCTCCCACCTCACCCCTCCATACCAAACTTTTTCCTCCTTTTGAAAGCAAAGTCGTTCTTTCTTTTCTCTTAGTAATGATTTTAGGCTATGAAATGTGAGCCTAGGAGTTCTAAAAGGAGAAATGAATCACTTGCTACTGCTGAGCAGAAAGATGGTTTTCTAAGTGTACTGTACAAAATGAACGCACTTTAAAATAACGTCAAAGCAAATACATGTTTGCTAAATGTCTTTTTTTTTTTTTTTTAAACTAGGTCTTGCTATTTTTGCCTGTAGAACCACGGCTCACATTGCCCGGTGTACCAGACTCCAACCAATCCCCAGTCTCAGCTTCCCAGGTAGCTGGGATTACAAGCGCACACCACCACGCCCAGCTATAGTTTTTTGGAACTAGGTCTCGTTATGTGCCCTCCGTGGGACTCGAACCACGATCCCCAGCCCCAGCCGCAGCTTCCTAGGCTGCCACCTACAGGAATGCGCCACCATGCCTAGCCTAAATGTCTTTACATACTAACATAAATGAGGGAGGGGGCTGAATTCTGTGTGGACAGTGTCTGACTAGTCAAATGTCTAACTATTTCTATCCTATCATTTATTTTGTAGTCAGGTTAAGAACTGAAACCAGTGTAGTCAGGTTAAGAACTGAAACCAGTGAAACTACAAAATTTATTTTGTAGTCTGGTTAAGAACTGAAACCAGGTTAAGAACTGAAACCAGTCAGGTTAAGAACTGAAACCAGTGGCACATTATTAGAAATACCATACCTCAGATTTTGCATGTAAATCTGGCTCAATTAATAAATACTACTATATTCCTTCTTCATGAGTTCCCTTTTTATTTCCCCTGCTCTGTGTTAAAGCAAAAGTTAGAAGTGGTTAACAAGAATGAATATTTATATAAAGCCAAAGAAAGTTCAAATGCAAGTAATTGTTTTTAATTTTATTTTAAAAGAACACAAGGGGAAAATAAGACAAGAAATTCAGTAGTTATACTTGCATGATTAAACACATTGAGGCCAGGCATGGTGGTGCATGCCTGTAGGTGGTAGCCTAGGAAGCCATGGCGGGGTCAGGGATCGCGTTTCAAGTCCCACCTAGTTCCAAAAAAATAACTGGGCATGGTGGCGCGTGCCTGTAATCCCAGCTACCTGAGAAGCTGAGGCTGGGGATTGCTTGAATCTGTGGTACCCCAGGCAACGTGAGCCTGTGGTTCCACAGGCAAAAATTGCGAGACCTAGTTTCAAAACAAAACAAAACACACACACACACACACACATTGAAAGTACTGGATTTAAATACGTTAACTGGGTAATTTCAAAAATAAAATTAAATCTACTGAAGTAGGTAATAAATGCATTCTATGTGGTATGAGTTGGGAAGTTCTATTATCAGATAAAAATCTAAAAGCACGCATGTAAGAGAACGATAACTTGGGAATGGAATATGGTGGCGCATGCCTGTAAGCAGCAGCCTAGGAGGCCGGGACCAGGGATCCCGGTTCGAGTCCCGCCAGGAGCACATAAGCGAGATCTAGTTCCAAAAAACTATAGCTGGGCGTGGTGGCCCTCGCCTGTAATCCCAGCTACCTGGGAAGCTGAGGCTGAGAAATACTTGAGTCTGAGGTACCCCAGGGAACATGAGCCTGCAGTTCCACAGGCTAAAATAGCGAGACTTAATCTCAAAAACAAAAAGTTCCTTATAAGCTCTTAAAATATTTCTTTATAAAAATATATAATCATATGTTTAAAAAAATTTAATGATCTTGTAGATTTTAAAACTTAGACCCTAAAACTGGAGATCCTTAACTGCAAAAATATGTACATAAATGTGGAAGATTTTTATGCTGCAGTAGGTATTTATTTGGATCTTTTTTGATTAAAACCAATTAGTAACAAAGAGGGAATAAAACTTGCCCTGGGTTTCATAGTGAAAACCTACTAATGGGTCAATTTGAGAAGAGTTGGAAATAAAAGTTTTCAATATGGGAAAAAATAATAAAAGGATTTATAATGCTTTATTTTCTTGATTCTAAGATACCATACATTTTAAGAAACTAAATGAGTATTTGAAAGGGAAAAAGACACTAACATATTAAATACATACAGGCCAAGCATGGTGGCACATGCCTGTAAGCGGCAGCCTAGGAAGCTGCAGCTGGGGCCAGGGATCATGGTTCACGTCCCCCCAGGGGCACATTGCAAGACCTAGTTCCAAAAAACTATAGCTGGGCATGGTGGCGTGCACCTGTAATACCAGCTACCTGGGAAGCTGAGCTGGGGATTGCTTGAGTCTGTGGTACCCCAGGCAATGTGAACCTGCGGTTCCAGAGGCAAAAACAGCGAGAGCTAGCCTCAAAAAAAAAAAAACAAAAACAAAACAAAACCCGCATATTAAATACATACACTGATTAAAATATGTGGCATTAAACTATGGAGCAACTTGGAAAATTAAGAATTCACTTTAGCCAATCTTTTCAGTCTTATCCATAAAACTAATTTTTTGCCTGTCACCAAGAAACAAGACTGACTGGATGCAAATTTCACCTATCCTTTATTTTAGTTTTATAACTATTTCCACTTGTTGGTCATAACTTCCTAACTAAGTAATAGTGCTAGGAATTTCTAGGTGGAAATTCAGAAAGGCCAGACAATGAACTTATTATTTATTCTGATAGGAAAGTTCTAAGATAAAATTCAAATTTCCTTTCCACTATGTAATAGTTTTAGCTATAAAGAAAAAGTCAAATGAAAATTATAGTTACAAAAATAACCTGCTATTTCAGTCTATGGTCCAGTTATCTTCACTTAGTAGCAGAACTACAAATAGGATTGCAAATGTCCACACAGACTATACATAGGAATTTCCAAGTGAAATGTGACTACTGCTCTACTCAGGGTTGTTACTTCTTTCTTTGCTCTAAGATTTATTTCAGGAAGCACAAGCAGAAACACCCACCTAGACCCTCTACAGCATGAAGAAAGGTATTTTTTGTAAGACGAGATTCCCAAAGAGCAATAGCCACACAGTAAGGAGCATCATGTGAAGGTAACTGATAAGCTTAAAAGGGATATACAGAACATCTAGTACAAGTGAAATAGATCATTTAGTCTCATCTTAGAAGAGGCAATCTCTAAAATGAGAACAGTTCTTATTTTGGAACATAAAGATAATACACATTTTGAAAAAAAAGTACAGAGTCTAAACTAAAAATAAAGCACTCAGAATAATGCCTGGCATATATATATATACAACTATATATACATATATACACTATATATACCCTCTTTACTTACATTATTATAATAATTAATTACTGTACATTGCTGAGTATTATATACCAATACCTAACAGGAGGTACCCAAATATTTATGAAATTAAAAACTTTTTGAGCAAAATTATAGTTTAACAAAACTACCACCCATTAATTGTTCCATATAAGGTACATTTAATTGCTTTCGATTGCCTCTAATTCTACAACCAAAAATCATTTTCATTTTATTTTACATAAATAAATTTTCTATATGGTATGGTCTTTTTAATTGGCCCCACATCATATTTAACTAGGTATAATTCTATTGGAAAACATTTTTCAGTTTTCATGATGTATATTAAAGAGTGTTTAGTACTGCTTTTCAAGCTTTAAGATAAGCTTAGTGATCAAGTAAGCAGGCAAGCTAGCTTATCAACCTACCAACACACATTTGCAATGAGTCACAAAAGAGTAAAACATCAAGAAATGTTTTAAATAATAAACTGCAACCAAAAATAAACTCAAAGCAACATATTACATTCTTTCTTACCAACTACGAACAGCTTGGTTTTGGAGCTGTTTTTTAAGTAGAGGGTCTTAAATTTAGGTCAGTTTTAACACTGAAAACCCAAGGAAGAGAATGCAGATACAAAGGAAGTGTGAGTAACGAGACAGGGCTGCAAGTCACAGGGCAACAAAGACCTTAAGTTTTCAAAAATCGTTGTTTGCCAAATTCTAAAAACTCCTTTTACACTCTTAAGACTTAAGTCTAAATACATCACATTCATAATTCCACTCTACGAGGTAAAAAGTCATGTTCTCCTACCAGAATGTAAAATCTTAACTGCTTAGTCAAAAGACACTATCATATATACCTGTCCCTAAAATTAAGACAGGTATCAGTTATTATACCCTAAGTGCGTTTCCTATAAAATCGATCACCAGCTATTAAACTACTCCAACTCCCCATTTTTCTCTCATACCTATCATTTTCTATGAATAAATGAAGTTAAGTTAATTTGCTTGATCTTGGCCCAGGGGGAAGGGAAAGCTGTCTACAGCTCACCTCCGTGCGCCCTTAAATACCCACACCCACAAACGATTTAAACCCCTTCATCCTTGGCCATTTCCCCCTAACCTATAAGAGAATTTGGTCTTCTTGGGTTTCTGCTTGTTCACTCTCTCCCAACGCACTTTTTCTCATGCTCATCCTAAATCCCTGCCTATTTCACTCTACGGCATGAGTTGCCTGCCGGTTATCCAGTGACTTGTATTTGTCAGTAACCACAGATCTCTATAAAGAATGCACTCAGAATCAGCGCTATCTGGATAAACAACTTTCACTTTGAAATATACACTCAGTACCTAAACCAACACACCCTTTTTTTTTTTTTTTTTTTTTTTTTCTTGAGACTAGGTCTTGCTATTTTTGCCCGTGGGAACCGCAGGCTCACGTTGCCCGGGGTACCACAGACTCAAGCAATCCCCAGCCTCAGCCTCCCAGATAGCTGGGATTACAAGGGCGCACCACCACTCCCAGCTACTTTTTGGGACTAGGTCTCGCTATGTTGTCCCAAACGGGACTCAAACCGCGATCCCTAGCCCCGGCCGCTTCATAGGCTGAAGCTTACAGGCACGAGCCATCGTGCCCGTCTCCAAGACACCTTCTAAACCAAATCTGTTCATAGCTCCCCTCTCAACCACTCACTCCACAGCTTTTTCCTTTCCTACTCTATTTTCAACTTTAAGCTGCTTCTTTCCTGCCACCAGGAGAAACAAAACTCCGAGCCACTCACACCGTCCCCCTCCCGAATTTCTCTGCAAACCTTCCCCCGCCGCCCAGCTCTTTGGCGTCCCCCCGCGCGGGCAGGGCCACCAGCGACCGCCGCCAGGCCTCCGGGCCCCTAACACCTCCACCCAGCTTCCCGAGACTCCAGGCGACAGCTGACTCGAGGGGACCCGGGGACCATCACCTGCTTCCTCCGCCATCATTTCCGCGGAGGCCGGGGCGCCCCTCCGGCTCCCGCGTGGCCCGGCCCTCCGCGTCGCCGAACCCCTCGGCCGCCCCAGGCCCGCTCCTGACCGCCGCGCCCCCACTTCCTGACCCGCCCCCCTGCGGTGTCTCCGCCAACCACGTCCCCCAGAGCGGCCCTGGAACCAGAGTGCGGGGAGCGGAGGTCGGCCGGAGCTTTTCGCAGGCGCGCCTGGGCTTGCGCGGGCAGGAAAGAAACTCGACGCCGTAGACGCCGCCTACGGCTGGCTCTGGAGTTCGACGCCCCCCCCTCCACCCCCACCCCCCGGGAAAGTGAGTCTGGTTGGCCGTGCTGCATTCCCTCCCTGACCTCTCCAAAAAGGGAGGTAGCCGGGCGTGGTTTCAGCAACTATAGTCATTTGACTCTGCTACGCGCCTTTCAGATCTAAATCCCATCCCAGCCACATTTTACCGAGAGGAAATTGAGGTCCTTTGGTGAAATTCACAAAGCTGAACGGGTAGAACTGGAACCCACGCCTCCAAACGCCTATCAGTGTTTGCCTTTTCAGGGTCATTAAGGAGCGCGTCAAAACGTTCTGTTTCGGCGCTTTGCATTAGTTAGGCCACTTGACCATTACAGCAAAGCAGCTTGTATTTGGAACGCAATGTTTTAACCACTCAAACTGGTTAAACAAGTGTTTGCATAGTACAGTACTTTAAAAAAGCAATGATATGGTGGTCAGTGTAAGGGCGGAGGAGCAGTTAGATGTGCCACAGCAAGGAGTTTAATTTTAACTTCTTCATGCCCTCTCTTTGTTATTATACCTGCATTCTCTAAGAAATACCAGTACCCTTTCCCCAACAGCAGTCAGATGTGTATTTCAGAACTGACAATATGCTCACTTTAAAGAGGGAGGGAAAAAAGCACAATAAGTGGGGGTAATTAAGAATGTCCGTTTCATATGGCTGAAGAATGAGCTCGTTTAAGTTAGGATATTTGGGGCAAACTATCAGTTTTCAGTCTAAGTAAAAATATTTCCAGGAAGTCTTTTTATGCCTTTAGTTACCTGTAAATATGTTTTGGCTTTTTGTTTGTTTGTTTGTTTTTCTCAAACAACAGTGAACCAAAAGTCCACTGTTTGGTGTGACCAAGAAAAGGCCTTGGGTCAAAGAGAGAGAACAGAATGTATGAACCTTGCTTGTAAACGCAAAATATGGCAGGTCCTGTGGACATGGGCCACAAATACCAGAGTGTTCTGCTTATCAGATAGCCTCCTTGCAGGAACTACACCTGAAGGTAGAATGATAGAGTGGCCAAAAGAGCAATTTTCAGAGTTAAGGATAAGGAGGTGTTGTCTATTTTCTTCACCATCACCTCAAGATGAGATGACCTTAACTGAAATTTGCCAGCGCTAGTTTGTAGTATAGGAGAAAAAGATAGGTAAAAACTGCTTCTTAAAATGAAGTGGTAGCCGAGCTCAGTGGCTCCTGCCTGTAAGCTTCAGCCTATGAAGCAGCTGGGGCTAGGGATCGTGGTTCGAGTCCGGCTTGGGGCAACACAGCGAGACCTAGTCCCAAAAAATAGCTGGGCGTGGTGGCGCACGCCTGTAATCCAACTACCTGGGAAACAGGCTGGGGATTGCTTGAGTCCGTGGTACCCCGGGCAACGTGAGCCTGCGGTTCCATGGGCAAAAATAGCGAGACCTAGTCTCAAAAAAAAAAAAAAAAAAAAAAAAAAAAAAAAAAAAAAAAAAGAAGAAGAAGAAGAAGAAGAAGAAGTGGAAATATCAAAGAGGAAAGCTAATTATTCAGCCTTTAAGCAGAAACATTCTCTTGCACCTTCACAGGATAGCAAGAATGGGCCATTCTATCTTCAAAAATGGGCCATTTTTTCTTTTCTTTTCTTTTCTTTTTTCTTTTTTTTTTTTTTTTGAGACTAGGTCTTGCTATTTTTGCCCATGGAACCGCAGGCTCACATTGCCCGAGGTACCATGGACTCAAGTAATCCCCAGCCTCAGATTCCCAGGTAGCTGGGATTACAGGCGCGTGCCACCAAACCCAGCTATATATTTTTTGGAACTAGGTCTCACTACGTGCCCCAGTCAGGACTCGAACCGCGATCCCTAGCCCAAGCCCTTTCATAGGCTGAAGCTTACAGGCACGAGCCACAGTGCCCGGCTAAATGGGCCATTCTATCTTCAAATGACTGTAATGTTGCTTTGAGAGAAATAGGCGTTTTTAATTCCAAAGTTACAATTGATCCGAAAGGAACCTTAACTGTTCAAGATGTTGCCTTATAGCACTAACTGAATTCTCACTAGGTCACTCCATAATTCCCTGAGACCAACCTCTTCCACATGGTAATACACATTCTGGTTCAAAGTTATTCTTCTAAAATCATTTCTGATAACTTGACTACCACCAAGCCATAGGTTACTAGTTTCTCACCCAGAATTTGAAGGTTTATTTCATTACCCTTTGCCTCACTTTGACCAATACTGAACACCTCATATTTCTCCATTTTTTATTTGTAATCTCTAAAAGAACAATGATTTTCAGATGTGGTAGTGCTCACCTGTAATCCAAGTGCTGGGAAGCAAGAGGTCAGGAATTGCTACAGTTCTCGGGTTCAAGACTACCCCGGGCAATGTAGTGAGACCTGGTCTCTCGAAAAAGCAGCTGGGCTTGGTGGTGCGCGCCTGTAATCCCAGCTACCTGGAAGCTGAGGCTGCGGATTGCTTGAGTCTGTGGTACCCTGGGCAACGAGAGCCTGCGGTTCCACAAAAAAAAATAGCGAGACCTAGTCTCCAAAAAAAAAAAAAAAAAAATCTAAGACCTAAAGACCTAAATAAGACCTAAAGACCTAATGACAATTTAGATGTGATAAATGAGTTAAGATTATTCTGAGTTTTCTATATTGAAATTAATTATGTGCTTCCTATGTGCCAGGCACACTATGCTGACAGGATATGAGATGAACATAAAATGAAAAGTCCTTGAGGATTTAATCTACTTGAAACCAAAAAAATGGAACAAAGTTTATTTCAAAAATAAACTTTTCTTGGCTGGGCACGGTGGCTCTTGCCTGTAAACTGCAGTCTATGAAGCAGCTGGGGCTAGGGATCGCAGTTCGAGACCTGCTTGGGGCCGGTAGCAAGACCTAGTTCCAAAAAATAGCTGGGCGTGGTGGCACGTGCCTGTAATCCCAGCTACCTGGGAAGCTGAGGCTGGGGATTGCTTGAGTCTGTGGTACCCTGGGCAATGTGAGCCTGAGGTTCCACGGGCAAAAATAGCAAGACCTAGTCTCAAAAAAAAACAAAAAAAAACTTTTCTCAAATGGTTCATCTTATTAGCAGTAGCAAAATTAGTGTAAAAACCTTTTATCAGTTCAGCTTCCTTCTATTAAAAATATGGAACATGGATGTACTTAGAAGAAATCATACTAGCAGAAACAAGTCAAAAAGAAAAAGACAGAAACCAAATGGTTTCACTATTATATGGGACATGGGAAAGATAAAGAGTCATGAGGAAAAGTCAAAACAAGCTAACAGCCAAATTGAAGTGCACAACTGGGTGGGGGGTGATGTGAGAGGGGTGGGTGGGTAAACCCCGGGGGATTACAAAGATGTGAAATTAATATGTAAATAAATTACTTGATAAAAAATAGGAATCTTGTTTCCTCTTCATTATGTAATAAAGTCAATTTCCATTAGAATATATTGTTTTCAAATATCATTGTCTTTATAAAGTCTGAACCAAATGTGAAAAATTCATCTTTAAAAATACAAAATATGCCAGGCACAGTGGCTCGTGCCTGTAAGCTTCAGTCTATGACGCAGCTGGGGCTAGGGATTATGGTTCAAGTCCCGCTCGGGGTAACACAGCAAGACCTAGTCCCAAAAAATAGCTGGGCATGGTGGCACGCACCTGTAATCCAAGCTCCCTGGGAAGCTGAGGCTGGGGATTGCATGAGTCCATGGTACCCTGGGCAACATGAGCCTGCAGTTCCATAGACAAAATTACCAAGATCCAGTCTCAAAAAAACAAACACACACACACACACACACACA
>PVHY01027861.1:0-15811 GCA_004024945.1 Uropsilus gracilis | reverse complement strand
GCCCCTTTCTGGGCTCTGCTCTCACATCCCCTACACACACACACACACACACACACACACACACACACACTACCGCTGCTCACCGTGAGACAGGCTCCGTACTCAGGCCTGGACAGAGGCCCGCGGCCGCCTGGCTTTATGGGCTGCTGCTCTCCACCCACACTCCCGCCTGGGCCGGCTCCAAGATTGCTGGCAACTCACATGGGAAGCCCTGCGTCTCCCCTCAAGACCCCCAGGGGATTCATTTCCTCTCTACATCAGAAGCTGCTGTTTCCTGAAGCCACTCAGTGCCTGGGTGCTCTGGGGAGAGATGCTGAGCTGTCTGGCTTGGACCACCCAAGGCCCCTCTCCACCAGGCACCGGAGCCCTGGAACTCGCCGTGGGCGCAGCTGCCCGCCCTCCCTCCCGCCATGCCAGGCCTGCAGCAAACCCTTCATCCCTCAGGTCTCACTAGAATGTCCTTCTGTCCACTCAGCCCCAACCAGGCACAGCCTCGCAGCCGGGCACCCTCCTGACTGGAAGGGAAGCGCCGTCCTCCTCCTGTTGTCCCAACCGGCCAACCCCCAGCTGCCAGGTCCTGTTCCCAGGTGGGGGCAGCACAGGAGCCTGTGAGAGCCCCCTTGTCTCCTGGAGCCCAGCTCTACCTCCTTCCGGGCCCCTGACACCCCATCAAACCCCTGCGATCCTTCCCTCGGGAAGCGGAAAGTGCCAGCTCTACAGTTAGACACAGGCTGGAGGGTCCTCATCACAGGGTGGCTGTGTGACCCCATGCAAGTCACCACGCTTCTCTGCAGTTCCCTTGTGAAATCTGAGTATGATGCCTCCCTGGACTGTATGGGAGAAGGCTGGGTGGGGAGACGGGCAGTTAGGGGTTAACTTTGCAGACTCCAGACTCACTGTTAACCCTGGGTTCAAATCCTGGCTGGCCTCCAGCTGGGAGACCCCAGAGCTGATGGGTGTGTGCCTGCCTTTGAGAGTTGTGGTTAGGAGTCAATGAATGAGTGTGTTTCTAGCAGAGCAGAGGCAAAAGAATGCTCACAAGCAAATGGTAGGTAACCTTCTAGAAGTCTCCCAAGGACAGAGGTAGCTGTCATTAGTCTCCACTCATATTAACCCCTTCCCCCTGCTCTGTCCTGAAGCCTCACAGACACGTGCTTGGGGAGTGAGACAGCTTAGCTCTCTCTCCCTCCCACCCTCGTGGCGGCAGCTAGAAACCCTTCCTTCAGGCCCCCGTGCACATTTCTGCCAGGACCTAACCACTAGGTACCCGGGGGAGCCCAGGAGGCAGCTCACACAACGTACAGATGGCCCGTCCACTGCATGCCCCACCGGGAAGCCCGCAGAGAGCAGACAGAGCTGGTGTTCACCTCCCTCTGGTGGGAGGAAAGGCATGGCCAAGGTATCAATAAACGTCCATGGGAGTCCAGGGGTGTCAGTCCACAGGGAAACTTCCCCCCCCTTTCTCTCTCTCTCTCTCTCTCTCTCTCTCTCTCTCTCTCTCTTTCAGCTAATTCCTTCCTCCTCCCGCAGGCACACTAAGCCTCCCCGTGGAATCCAAACAGACACCAAGTCCCCCAAAGGGAAAACATCCCTGCCCTCCGCTGATCTCTCTCCAGTTTGCTTTTTCCTTTAAAACCAATTTCTGGGCTAAGAAGCCACCTGTCGCCCAGCCTTCACTGTCTCTCGCATGCTGGTCACTGGCTGTCTCTGACAGTGCTGTCTGGCTTCTTTGCACCTCAAGTCAGCTCTCAGAGATCCCCCAAGCCTGGGGTCACCCTTGCCTGGGCTTTCCCCCTTAAGCCCTCTCAGGCACTCCACCCCACTGACCACTTCCTTGTCGAATGCTCTCTCCTCAGGCCTTCCTGAGGCCACACTCTGCCAACTACCCTTCTCAATTCCCCATCTTTGTTCAGCCCCACAAATGGAGGCATTTTCCAGGGGCCTGCACTCAGGATTCTGCTCCCCTCTCTTCACGTCCTCCTGGGGTGAGCTTCTCTGTGTTCAGGAATTTAGGTCTTATTTCAGAAAGAGGACCAGGAGGCACCCCATCAAGGGAGTCCACTACTGACTTTGACTCAACAGTAACCTAAGTGATGCTGTTGACACCAACAAGTGATTGGATTCATGAATGAAGAGAAAGCACCATCTGAGGTCCTTAAAGGACCTGAGAGAATCCAGACAGACCTGGATTCAAAGCCAGGGTCATCTCTGAAGCCCTGTGTCACCTTACCTTCATTTCTGTACTCCAAGCACTTGGCATATAGTAGATGCTCAGTTAGATTTGCTGAGTGAATGCATAGCTCCTCCATTCTAGCTGCAATCTTATCCCATGACTCAAGCCCACACTTCAAATAGGATAGTTAGATACAATTTGAATAATTATCAATTCAAATATCAGGCAAGTACTTGAATATCAGGTAGGTTTTTGAATTTTAATTACTGTATTTATGACATGCATTCTTTTTACTTATTTTATATTTACTATTAACATTAGCATTTATATTTATAGTGCTAATATTAGCATTTATATTTATATTTATACTACTTATGCTACATATTACTATATATAATAATATTTAATATTATTTATAAAACTATACTGCTTTGTTTTTATTCATATTTTTATCATTTACTAATTATATATGTAATATATAGAATCAATGTACTAAACTAGTATTTATAACATTTATTTAGATTTTATATTATCTATAAGATATTACATAGTACTATATGTGTATATTATTAATAAAACTATATATATTGTTTTATTTGTATTGTTTATAGTTTTACCCTTGGTTATTTTATTGTTAAAATAAATGTAATAATTCAAACCCAAATACCTGCTTGACCGTCTAACTCAGGACGCCAAGGGAAACCTTCCATCTCCCCCACAGCCCGGCTCCTCACACCTCCCCTCTCTGATAATGGATCCAGTCCTTCATACTCAACCATTAACATGCCCGGCCACTTTTGCCCCTATAGAGTGGAAGACTCTGAGGACTGGGTTCTCCGATTCCTTTCTGATTCCAGGACCTAGAGCAATGTCTGACCCATGGCAGATTCTAAGGAAATACCCGTGGAAGAAAATCCTAGAGAACAATCAATATGCTTGTTCTCTGACACTTGTTGCACAGACTCATCCTGGGGCTTTAGCCCTGCAGAGAATATCCATGAACACCTGGATGCTCGCTTATCCTCACACTCTGAACTGTCAACACTCCTGGTCTTATCAGATATTTTGCTGCCTACAGGAGACTAACATATAGAATGGAATTTCCCAGAGCCCTCCGGCAGACCATGTACATTGGGTCCACCTCCATCAGGAAGTCTTCCCTGATTGCTTCTTCCACTGGGCATTTGTCTGCCTCTGAAATGTTACAGAAGCCCTCAAATGCGTGACACGCCCTGGCTCTTCCAGTTGGAGAATTATGAGGCTGATAATTGGGGAAGAAGGAGAAAGTATACAATGATCATTCATTATGCCATAAGGCAAGTTTGACTCTCATGATCTTTAATCCTCACAAAATCTTGTAGGGCATTATAATATCATTCTGTTAGTATCAAAATGGAGAGGCGGGTGTTAAGTAGCTTACCCAAGTCAAACAACTTACAAAATGGAGCCAGTTATCTGAAGCCTAGCCCATCTGTCACCCAAATCCATGTTCTTTCTACTACACCCAAAAAACAGATGACTGGGATTTGCACATGTTACTGACAAAACTATCACATGACTTTCTTGCAGACAATATGGAGAAGTAGAAATTGAGTTTCAGTTAGTTAAATGGACTCATAATTCCCAGTCATTGCTTAATGAATAGAACAGGATCTTTGGTTATAAACTTTCAGCCTGGAGTTGAAATGCAGACCAAGGAAATAGTTTGCACAGTGCCTTAAAAAGATGGAATTCATTGCTAATGTATAAACATCAGAGGTGTCAGACAGAAATCCAAATTTCCAACTTTGCTTTAAAAGATCTGGCAATCCTGGGTCTAATTCCTGCATAGTCACCACTAGCAGAGATGAGAATGACCATACCTATTGACTAGACTATGTTTAGTTTTTGCCCTAGTCTTCACCATTCCTTATTGTCTTGTATCCAATCTCCTTCACTGCTGCTTTCTGCCTGAAGGTTTCTCTAATGACCAGCCATAGACTCAATCTTGAATCCTATCCTCTAAACATGTTTATCAGTGATGAGACAGTGAATGCTGAGAGAACAGAGCTTATTTCTTATGCAAACCTGTATTTTAAACATTGAATTCAGAGCTTCGTACCTAGCAGTTGTTCAGTAAATATTGTGTAAGCAGAGAGGGACACCCTTTCCAGAATGAGGGAGTTACTGAGAGCTTTCTGGGGAACAATCACCTAGACTGAATCTTTAAGAGTACATTGGAGAAATTGGTACTCTTGTACATTGGTATTGGAATTACAAAAAGCAACAGCTACTTCGGAAAACAGTAGAGGATATGCTCAAATAACTAAAAGTAGAATTATCATAGATCCAGCAATTCCACTTGTGGGCATATACCCAAAAGGACTGCAAGCAGGAACTCAGAGAGTTATGTGCACACCCAAGCATTCATTACTCAGCGCAGCTAAAATGACGCAGAAGCAACCCAGGTATCCACTGATAAACACAGAGAGGCAAAATGTAGCATGTAAAATGCACCAGAAGATTATTCAGTCTTAAAGTGGAAGGAACTTCTGCAATATATTGAAACATGGATAAACCTTGAGGACATGCTGCTAAATGAAATGAATCAGTCACCCAAAGACAAATACTACAGAACCCACTTTTATAAAGTATTTAGAATAGTCAAAAACCAAAATCACAGAGACAGAATCACCCCCAGGGACTGGGGGGGGGGGGGCAATGGAGAACAACTCTTTAGTGACTAGGGAGTTTCAGCTTTGTAACAAAAACCATTCCAGAGATGGATGACAGCCTTGACAGTACAATATCCTATATGAGTTGTATACTAAAAATAGGATGATGATGAATTTTAGATGATATGTATTTTACATTTAAAGTTTTGGGAGGGGGTGGTGGGGGAGAGATTGGGGTTTACCAGGACATGGGTAGCAGGAAGGGCATTCCAGCAGATGGAACAGCTGCATAATTGGGTAAATAATTTAACTCGCCTCATCCCTCTGTTCTGAGCTGATGTCTGTCAGTGTTTGGGGTTACACTGGCATTTAGGGCTCAATAAATGCTGCTGATTTCTGCTAGAAAGAGGGAACCAAGGAGCTTGGATGTCCCCCTGATGGTGTCCCAGAGTGACTTCAATCAATAACAAGATGATGTCACTTCAACGAGACTCAATAGGTCCTACCCTGAAAGCCCTCAAACTGAAAGACAGGGTGGGGTGACACAGCCCAGCCCACAGATGTACCCCAAGCCCCAGAGTGGATGTCTTGTGGGTCACTGCAGGAGTCCCGTGCCCTCAAAGAGGGTTCTGAGCAGCCCTGACCTGGAGAGCTATGCCCACCCCAAGTGCATTCTAGAGGGCCTTGGAAACCAGCAGCTGTCCAGGTCCTAGGAAGCAGGATGGAGGGACGTGGAGACACCTGGTGTTTGGACGGTGTAATGTTTGGGGTTGGGATGGGGAGTCTCCAAACTACACTAAGCTGCATTACATCGGGGCATGTGGCCTCTGTCGCCAAACCTCTACTGGAGTGGAAAGCAGTCCCAGCTGCCCGGGGGGCCTGATGGGAATCAGTCTGCTGCACCAAAACCAGCATCCAAGGAGTCAGAGTTTCGCCAGAACCAAGAAACTTTCTTGCTAGCAGCTCCGGAACTCTGGGAATAGCATAAACTGTTTCAGGGTGGGGAGTTTCCTGTGCCCAAGGAGAGTTTCGATTTACCATTTGTTTAGGAACAGAAAAGCAGTTTCGATTTACCATTTGTTTAGGAACAGAAAGCAGTGCTATATGTGTGTCTGTGTCTGTCTATGGGGCTGAGGGGGAAGGGCATGGCCCCACCCTCTTTTGGGAAGTGTGGGGAACTTTCTTTAAGTGGGGGGGGTGGAGGGGGAACATGCCAGACTTATCAAAAGCACCAGAAGTCGGCCGTGTTAGTTATGAAGCATACGCTCGTAGGTCTACGAGAGCGCAAGGAAAAAATTACATTTTACCAAGACTTTTTTTGTAATACCGAAAACTTAGGAGCCCGTCAACTGCTCCGTGGCATGGAGAGAACTGTCCCATATTCTGGTCTCCTGGTTTCAGAACCCCCCACCCACCCACCACCCACCCAACAACATGAACAGTGCCTGAGTGCTGATGGGATATTACAGGGCACTACGGTATGAGTGCAGTACGGACCGGATGAACTCCAGGGGTCCTAGCAGGTGTACCCAGACAGTGCCCACTCTTGATTAACCTGTTCTTGAACAGGTTTTCTCCTGAGCACTTTGGCACCTGTCGCTCCCCCTGCCTAGACTATCAATACTTAGCTTTAGTATTAGCTCCAGGTCTCCTCTTAAATGCCACCTCTTCCAGGAGGCCTTCACTGACTACCCATGGTGGAGCCTTCTCCCTAGATAATCTCATGTCACGGTTTTTCCTCCTTCACAGCATTTAATGCCATCTTTATCTTGCTGTTTCTTTTCTTGTTTATGTATCATGTCTCTAACCCCTTCCAATAGAGGGCAGGAAACTAAATCTTATTCTTGATCATACTCTCAGCACCTAGCACAGAGCCTGATACACAGGGCTAATTGATCTTAGCTGTGACATGAAAGAATGACTGGATGGATGAACCATGTTCACTCCCACCTTCCTAAGTGTTACTGGAAAGAAGGCCTTCCAGTGCTCCAAACACATGCTTTGCATACACTATCCCTCCTCCATCCCACTCCACCCCCATTCCTCTCTCCCAACCTCTCTCAGTTTCCATCCCAACATCTACTCTCTTTTTCTCCTCTTTCCCTTTCTCACCAGCTCTTCCACTCTCTCCCCCTCTCTCCTTTGGTCCCTTTTTACCTTGTATTCCCTCCACCTTCATCTCTCCCCCATTCCCACTTATCTTTTCAGATTTCATAAGCTTATCATCCAATAGCAATTTAGTGAGCACCTACTATGTGCCACTCTCTGCTCTGAGGAAACTGCAATGAATAAGACAGATAACAACTTCACCTTCCCAGCCCTCGGGCCCCCGTATACTGGGGGGAGGAAGGAGAAAGAGATAAGTTAATGAAGAAAGCACTGTAGGTAGGTTGTGATAAGTGCCATGGAGAGAATTCAAGCAGGGGAGGGGAATACAAGTGCTGTATGTGTGTCTATGTTGGTCCATGTGTAAAATGTAGGTGCACATGTTTCACACATGAATGTGTTTGTGTTTCTGGGAGGCGTGTTGGGACGTAAGGGTTGGCGGTGGGAGTAGTGAGTTTAAATAGGGATGCCAGGACAGGTTTCTGTGGAGGTGACCTGTGAGCAAAGCTAGGGAAAGGAGAGCAGGCTCCAAGGATATCCTGGGGAAGAAGGTTCCAGGCAGAGGAAGAGCAGCTACTGAGTTCCTGGTTGGAGCAAGCCCTGCATGGGAGAAACAGTAGGATGGAAGGTCTATCTCTGCCCAAAGCCTTCTTGGGAACCCACGGACCTTCCCCCATGCCTCCATGTGACTGGATATCCACATGAGTCCCCTGCTCATAGCACCAACCACATTATATTGCAATGTCTCCCCATCCGAACAGTGAGGACTTGGGTACAGGGATGGTGCCTCTTACTGGGACATCTCAGTGGCCAGCTGGGCTTAATATATACCTATGAATGACTTCACTGACTCAATCAATGACAGATCAAACCGAATCCCTAAGGATATTTCATTCACCTCTACCCTGTTGTCTATACAGTACAGACTGGGGCCAAGAAGATGTTTGCTGACGAATAAAATATCAATGCTTATTAAGCAGGGATACCATGAGAGTTTTTGTATGGTTTATCAACTCTTATCCTCAAAGCATCCTTGAAACCACACTACTGCCACATAAGGACTTTGGGGTTCAAGGGAAAGGGAGCGACTGCCCTCTACTGCTCAGCTGGGGAATGGCAGATCCGAGCTCAACCAGCCATCTGACTCCCAGTCCACCTTTACTTGGCCCAAAGTCAACTGCCTTCCCCAAAGCAGAGGGCAGGTCCTGAGAGAGGAGAGAGAGGAGTGTTCCCCTGTAGGGGAGATGGCACCTCCCATCTCTGTGTCTGCCTGAAACACAGTGTCCGCACACACCAGGTCAGAAAGGGCTACGGAACTTTTAGGAGGTGTTCATGATCCCTGTTGCCAAGATCAGTATTTTCTTGCACTGAGCAACTCCACAGGTCTCCATGGACTTAAGCACAGTCCCAGCTCTAATCCATGCAACCCCTGCCAGCGAGACCCTCATTTTAGGAGCGATCTTCCAGGTGACATCTTCTTCTCTTAAGCTGAGACCCAGCCTCCTGAAAGGCCACCCAGTTGGAAGCTCCACCTGTGGGGAGAGGACCCCAGCACTAAGCTCCCCCCCCCCGCCTCCAGCAGGGCCTTGCCTCACCAGGGACCCCTCCTTCTACAGAACCCACTTTCCTAGGTGGTACTTCCAACTGGCTTGTCTCTCCTGGCTTGTCATGCAGCCCCCACACCAGAGCTGACCTCTTTATCCTTGCCCGTGCACATGTTCCTGCAGCCCAGCCCCACCAGGAACCCCAGCAGGCAGAATCTGGGGTCCAGGCCCTGCAGGGCTCACCACCTCCAGCCAAACCATGGGCATGCACGGGTTACTGATGCAGCAATAGACTCTCAGCCTCAGAGTCTTAAAGCCTCAGACGGATGAGCAGCGAAGACAGGCCCGGATGTGGTGAGGAGCGGCTTCCACTGGATCCAGCTGGGCCTCTCCACACTCAGCTCCCAGCTGCCCTCACAGATGCGGGAGTCCCATGGAAACCCAGAGTCTGGCCCTCCTGCCAGAGGGAACAGGCCGTCACTCAGAGCCCTCCAGGGTGGAGCTGCATCCTGAATCAGCCGGGTCACAGCCTTATCCGGCTCCACAGACCCGAGCTAATCCTCTCAGCCTGAGGGACAGGCCCTCCTCCGTCCTGAGCTCTGCACTGGCCCTAGAGCCCTCAAGCTGCTGGGGAGGGGCCTCTGTGCAGGCGCCTGGGGGTGCTCATTATGGGCTGAGGGGGAGCAGGAACACAGAGCTGGGAGGGATGCCCAGATGGGAGAGGGTGCTTGCATGGAGACTGGGGTCCTCAGGCTCAAACAGGCGGCACGCATGAGCCTGAGGGTGGAGATGGACCCAGAAAGGAGGTGATACTGATAAGGGTGCTCTGGTGAAATTGGGGGGCTGTGGCCTCGGCATGGTGGTGCTGCACTAGCATGGCAGCCATTGCGCCCTGGTGGGCAGAGACTTGGAGAAGGGAAGCCCCTGTGGCGACCCGGCCTGACTTGGACACTGCTAGGCCTGTGCACGCTGCTAGGCACACTCCAAGCACTTTCCAGTGACTCGTGGAGACAGGCTGCTCAGATGGGGCCAGGGGGCTGGCCAGGGCCACCTGCTCACAGCGGCTCCCTCTTAGCCACGTGGGTTGCTATATCCAAGCAGCCCCCAGAGTCAGGCGCTGTGATGCCTGGTTAGTGCCCGTTAACCTAGAAAGTCCCTCAGTCTTGTATGTTTGTTTTACGTATGAGCAGGACATGCCTGAAGCCAGACCCGCTGTCTCACAGGACACCTCCAGCTTTGATTTGTCTGTTTCCGTGCGCTTTTCAGGTTGAACATCTTTGATAAGAATATTGCATCAAATATAGATATTAGTTACAGTTTGAATGGTTCAGAGAGTTGCTCTTCACTATTACATCGGAGCGATGTATGTGCAGTCATTCAGTTTAGACATAAACTTGCTTATTTCACAAACCAATCATTTTTGGTGAGATAGCATCACTAATGACAACTTGGCCTAAAGTCATTTACAGATAAATAATAACAGTTTTTGTTTTGACAATGACATGAAAAGCGATTGTCAAAAAAAATCATCAGGCTCTCTCCTAGGTGGGGGGGGGGAATGAAAAAAGATCAGGAAAAAGAAAACAAAAACATCAACATTCTACACATGTGCACAAAACAGAAGCTGGTGCACAGGAAGTCAGTCGTGAACAACCCACGGGGTGACTTTGGGGGGTCTCGGCAGGAGGAGCCGGGAGCTGACTGATGTTTCACAAAAAAATCTTGGGGTGGGGGGGAATCCCCATTTGGTGGCTTGTGGAGTGTAAGTGTCTGGAGTGTAAGATCCCCTGTGGCTGGCTTCAGACTACCAACCCAAGGTGGAAATGGGGAAAAGATTGTGAAGTCAGATTTATTAGAACCAGGAACTTCCATCCCGGAGGACACAGGCCACAGACGAGGAGCCAAAGCGCACATCACCCATCTGGTGAGGACTCGTACCCCAGTGTACACAGCACCTGAGACTCAACAAGAAGAACATAAGGGTCCAGGCCCAAGAGGGACAAAGGTTGCAAGCAGACACCCCCCCCCCCCCCAGGGCAGAGATTCAGTTTTGTTCCCTGATGGGCTCCAAGTGCTCCATGTGGTCCGGGGAGGCTGTGCTGTGGGATGTGAGAGGATGTGAGGTGAGGGAGGCTGCGGAGAGTCCACCCCCTGGACTTGATTCTGTGACAAAAGTTCATGCAGAAAAAATGCCATAGAGGAGTGTGAGTCTGAGGGCGCCCCCTGCTGGTCACACTGGGGACTGGGGCTGAGTGGAGGCTCCAGGGCTCCAGGAACCAGAGCCCAAAGTCCTGGGCAGCATCCAGCCTGCCTGCTCCCTCCTGGGGGCTCAGAGGGCTTCAGGCCAGGACGCCCCACCCCCAAGGCCGCCCATAGGGTGCCCTGGCTACTAGAGCCTCGCCAGGCCTGGGTCTTTGTCGTCACATGGCGTCTCCCCGGGTGCGAGTCTGCGTCCAGATCCCCCTTTTGTAAGGACACGCAGGAGGGGCCCAGCCAGTGGCCTCACCCTAAGGAGTCCCAGCGCAGACCCTGTGTCCACATGAGGCGCATTCTGAGGTCCCGGAGGCGGGGATCTCGGGGACATGTTCAGCCGTGACACAGGCCGCTCTTGACGAACCATCTGCAGACGCCGGCTGCCCACTCACCTCACTCCTCAGACGCCAGTGAGGGTCTTCCCTCTCACGGAGCCCACGGGGCCTGTGGGCTGCTCCAAGAGATCCGGGCACACTGAGCCGCAGAGGCAGGGCTGGTTTCCTCTTCAGTAGCTGATGCCCATTGTGCCCTGCTGGCCAGGGGAGGCCTTCTGACCTACGTCCTGGTTGGGGGTTGAGAGATGTGGAGCCTGGAGAATGTGGGGGCGCAGGGAAAGCAGGAGCCTGGGAAATGTGGGGGCCAGGGGAATGTGGGGCCTGGACAGTGTGGGGTTAAAGGGGAAAGTGGGGGTCTGAAGTGTGGGTGCTAGGAATGTGGGCTGACAGAAGGTGAGGACCATGGGCTCTGCCAACTGGTGCTTCAGGGACAGGAGTTGGGGATGTTTGCTTAAGGAGGTGGAAGCTCATTTGTGGAGCCCCCAGGATAACCTCACCACCAGGCTGGCTGCAAGCAGGGGTGAGGGTAAGGTGAGTCCTACATTACTGGGGTCTCAGGGTCTGAGGGACTCGGGGGTCTCAGGGCTAGAGGACCCGGCCTCCACCCTTCTAGTGTCGGGGGTGGGGGGGCTGGGAGCTGGGCAGGGGTCCTGAGCTGGGAGAAGGTGCTGGTAGGATCCGCCTTCCAGGCCCAGCCCTGAGCCTAGTCAGGCTAGAGGTGGGAGTAGAGGTCCTTTCCAACAGCTCGAGCCCTTGGAGAAGACCTCAGCACACCCCTGCCTCCGCCGAGGCTGCCGGCAGGGATGGGGTGAAGGGTAAGATGAGTCCTACGCTACTAAGATCTCAGGGTCTTAGGAACTCGCATCCAGGGGCCCAGGCTGGGGGAACCAGCCTCTGCCTCCATGTGGGCTGCGGTTGGGGAGAGGAAGAGAAGCGATAACAGCCTTGGACACACTCACCACCTGGGTAGGACCCAGCAGCATAACCACAACCACTGAGACAAGAACGTGAGACCAGCGATGCTGGTGCCGGTCTCAGATTTCCAGTTCCTCGTCTCCAGGGCTGGGGATCCAAATCCTGGTTCAGAGCTTGTGCAACGTGCGTGAGGCTCCCGCCCTCACCAGTCAATGGGGAGGAAAAGCCACAGAGACGTGGCTGCGGCCCAAGGCAGAACCGCTAACCCCAGAGAGGAGAGGAGCTGGACCAGCACCTGGGGAAGTGTGTCCCCAGCAGGGAACGTCTCCACGGCCAGTGGCTGGGACTTGGGCTCCCGAACCAAGATACCAGAAACACTCGGCCCAGAAGCAGCAACGCTTGACAGACGCCGGAAAGGAGCCCGGAGAACCGCACAGCCCACCTGGCCTGCAAGAGGTTCTGGACCTGCTCGGCCTGACCACCCGCCTCAGTCACTCCTGGAGACCTGAGCAGCCTGGTCTGGTGTCATCCAGGAGTGCAGGCCAGTCCCCAGGGGAGGGACAGTGCTCCAGAAAAAGAAGAGACCAGTGGGCCGAGCTTCGACCCATGACTTGCAGTGCGAGGAGATAGAGTGACTGGAGGGGGGAGGAGGAAAAGGAGAGTTGGGGGAGGGGATAGGGGTACGATATGGAGGGAGGCCACCCCTAAGGGGACAATAACCATACAAATACAACCAATGGTGTATGAAAACTACAAAGTTAACATTAATGGTAAAAAAATAAAAAAGCAGGTGGAAGCTCAATTCCTGGCACGCAGGGCCGAGCGGGGAAGCAGCTATTCCTTTAGGAATGAAGCCAGAGTCGCCGTGTGCCTGAGGGCTGCAGCAGAAGGAGGAGAAGATCCGGGAATCAGCTCCTTCTCCCACCGGTGGGGCCTGGCTGAGGCGAGGCAGTGCTTTGAGGGGATCCAGGACCATCTCTGGCCTTTTCCAGGTTGAGAAACTCATATTCAAAGAAGGAACAGGAAAGAACACGAGGGCCCTCTTGTGCCCCCAAGCCCACCTGAGGCGGCAGCAGCCACGGTTTCGGGGTCATCACTGGACTAGTGAGTCCGCAGCCTGGTCCTGACCTCCTGGGCGCATTCCCGGGACGTGATCACCGGTCACAAGCACAGTCAGTTCTAGAAATTCATCAGCAAGAGCGAAGTTCATGGAAACATTACAAAAGAATCAATGTTGGCAGCAGCTCATGTCACAAGAAGATTTTGCCACCTGAGCTCTGTCCTGCAGCTGACGCGGAGGAAAAGAGGGTATTTCCAGGGGCCTGGACAAGCCCAACATTGGTGGGTCTTGATCTAGCATGGGTCACACCCCGCATCTTAGCAAACTCCAGAAATTCCCAGTCCCCCAAGGAGCAGCTACTTAACGAGCAGGCATTCGGGAGATCAGGCATCGCTTGGAACGAACGACTCCGGCATCTTCTGAGGTAAATACGCAGAAATCTGTTGCTCGCTGGGAGCCCAAGAGCTGTTGCCACTGGCTGACGTGGAGGGGGCCCCGCGGGCATGTGCTATGTGTGCACGTGTAGAGAGAGCGCGGGCACGTAGGCTTCAGCGCATCTCCAGTTTGTGCAAGGGGGTAGAGGTGCAAAAGCTGCATGTATGCAGGTGAGCGTGTGGCACAGTGACATCTTCTAGCAGGTGAGCTCCAGGTGTGCACGTGTGCAGATGTGTGAGAATATGCATGTGTTTCTGGAGGCGTGTGCAAAGGTCTCTGCAGGAGAAGGTGGAGCTCTAATTTTGACACCAAGATTAGGAGTTCCGGGATGGAATTCCTAAGCAGCCTCCACTGTGGGGTGGAGCGATGGGATGCCCTGCTACTGATAGAGATATTGATAGAGTGAGACTGGTCAAAATCAATGCCTCCAATTGCTCACCCCAACAATTCCCAGTCTCCCAGAGGAGCAGCTATTTAAGGGGAGCAGAGCTGAGAATAAACCAGATCCTCATTTGGTGGGGCCGCTCCAGCATCCTCAGAGAGTACATACCCAGAATACATGGCGGTCAGGAGTAACAGTTCCTGCTCATCGGCTGGTTTTGAGAGAGGGGACATTGAGCATGTATGTGTGTGTGCACGTGGACATGAGTATGCGCATGATGTGGATTGTGTAAGAGGGTACGTGTGCAAAAGTGTGCTGGGACTGCATGTGTGAATGGAGTATGTTCTAGTGAGTGAGCTTCAGAGTGTGTGTACACCTCATATGTGGAAGGAGGGGTATAGGTGCGTGTGTGTGTGTGTGCGTGTGTGCGTGCATGCAAAGGATCGGAAGGAGTTGCAAAAGAGGCTGTGGTTTTAATTCTGAAAAAAAATATCAAGGGATAGAGTTAGTGGATGAAATTTCCAAACCAAAACCCAGTGTGGGCACAGGAATAGATGTCTGGGGGGTGGGGGGGGGACTCACACCTACCACCTCCAGGAGGCCCCACATTGTCAGGATCACTGGTCCCACCTCCCAGGAACGCTCAGCTGAGGAGTGTGCTGGAGGCCTAGTGGGTCATGTGGGAGTCTTGATGGCCGGGGCCTGTGTGTGTGGGAAGGTGCTTCGGGGTTTCAGGGAGACTTTCCCACGCACACTTATAGACACACTGAATGGATGGAAGGTGTCAGCCTGGACACCACTGGGGGTGTGGGGGGGGGAGCAGGAGCCTGTCTGGGTGTCACCTTGAGAGCTCCTGCTCCAGTGTGAGCAGCAGAGCAGGGAGGTGGCAGGATCCACTACAGGGGCCTCTAACCAGCCGCCTGCCTTTCTCCACACAGAGCATGAGCATGAGCATGAGGCCCCTCCTGCTGCTGGCGATGGTCGTGGCTTTCGGTGAGAGCTGCTCTCTGGGCACCGGGCAACAGCCAGGAGGGCAGCCATGTGTCCCAGTTCTGCTCCCCTTGTCCCAGGGCCCCTCAGTGACAGAAAGAGGAAGCCCCAGGGTAGGGGGCGGAGGTAGCAGAGAGAGAACATGGGGTCCCTGCTTCATCTCCTGGCAATTTCCTTCCAGGCCTGCAACAAGCTGGTGGAAATATATTTCAACTTGGGGAAATGATTACAAAGATGACAGGAAAGATTGCTCCATTCAGTTATGGTTTCTATGGCTGCCACTGTGGCTTTGGTGGCGACGGATACCCCGTGGATGCAACCGATTGGTGAGTGTACCCCACTACTCCCATCCTTTCCCTCTGCTTTTGTGGCCTGGGCAGGGCCAAAGCTTCAAGGCTGATACTGGTGCCATGGGCACAGGGTCCAAGAGGTCTTGCAGAGAAGCGACCAGCACATTCAACTGTGAACTAGAACATTCTGGAGTCTGGGTTCACCGCTCAAGATTAAGGCATGAAACCAGAGGGTACTAGGTTCCCTGAAACTTTAGGGGCCAAGCCCCAACATTGCAATCTTGCCACAGGTGCTGTGCTGAACATGACTGCTGCTATGCCCGGCTGAAAAGTCGAGACTGTCCCGTCAGAACTCTGAAATACAATGTTGATTACCAAGAGAAGAACATCACCTGTGGTAAGGATAGTCATCCAGCTCCAACCAGTCCCCTATGCACAGTTACTGAGTGTCTTCTGCCTGGCACTGTGCTGGGCACAGGTGGGGATTCAGAGGCCAGGATTCAGGTTTCAAAACAGCAGCAGCTCTGACAAAGGGGTGTCAAGACCTGCAAGTCCAAGGACTCCCTTGGGTGCAGGCTGGAGCAGACAGCTGAAGGGGACTGGCAAGAGGCCACATTGCAGGCAGGAGACAGAGGCCATGACATAGAACAATGGTGGGTGGGTGGGAGGGCAGA
>PVHY01027860.1:0-15815 GCA_004024945.1 Uropsilus gracilis | reverse complement strand
TCCTGAACTTTTAGCCTCAAACCACTTTCCTGATAAAATTACAGAGCTTGTTCCATTTATATCTGTATTAACATTTAACCTCTGCACCATTCCAATAGGAGAAATTAATCACAGTGCCTAATAGTGTAAATTAATGAGGGCAAATCTGAATTACTGATAATAAAACATGCCAGAAGTGTTTAACAAGAATGCTGTTTTAGTGTCTTCTGCCACATATATACATATATATATATACATATATATATATATAGTCAATGGAAGAATTCCAAGGAAAATAAAGCTATTTCAGCAACATCACACGACGTGATGGATTGAAAATATACACCATATCGAAGAAAGGGCCCAATACACGTAGACGAGTTACTGAAAATGTCACTAACATTCCTTAGATACTATTAGTCAAGACCTCGTTTAGAGGTGTGGCAATGACTATTCAGGGCAAGTATTTTGATGTTTTTACTCCAAAAGTCCCAAATATTAGATCATGTATTCAGAATGAATAGATTAGAAACTGGGGATGTTTTCTGATATATGGAGTCCAGGAGAGTCCACGGCATTGGTTCTGAAGGGTTCCTTGGTGTAATAAAGAAGAAAGCCAGCAGGGGGCAGTAGGTTCCCATCTGATTGGGAATTACTCCTTCAGGAAAAACCCTGTTTAGGCTGAAAACAAGGAAAATGCCTTTCTGCTGTGTGAAAGGTAGAAATCCCTTAACCACCTTCTTTTCTCCACAGAACCCCAGACACTGGGGAAAGACCAAGTCTGAGTTCTTGTATTTGAGGTGGGAGGGCTCTGAGTGAGGTCTGGTCCTCTTGCCTGAAGTGTGTTTGGAAAGTCCTTGGAGACCACTGGTCTGAGGCCTGAGCCCGTCTTGCCAGTCAGAAATATCTACTGACCAGAAAAAGAGCATCTTCCAAATGCTCTGTGGGTAATAAAAAGGTGGTAGGGGACACGCGACCTCATGTTGTACAGCTCATCTTTATTCCTCACTGTGACGATCAAACATCCCTTGTGTTTTGCTCAGCTCAGAAGTCATGAATCATTGGAGATGGAAGAAATCCTGCTTCTCACATGCACCCTGCTTATTGCACGGAGAAAGAAACAGATGCAGATCAGAGTTAATCACCTTGGTTCACACAACTGCTTATGTGTTCAGGTGGAGACTGGAATTCAGGTCTCTTTTCTGTTCTGTTACATTTTTTCTAGGTACATTTGCTGTTATTTAGTAGCATTCTGGGGAGGCCAAATCAAAGGAGAGGAGGTAATACTTTGACTTCTGTGTTTCAGATGCTGCGCTTGTTTCTTTTGCTCTTAAATCCAGAAGGAGCTATTAGTGGGCTCCCTCAATTTATATGTTGATTACCTGAAGGTCAGAGAAGTTAAATGACTTGTTCACCATCATGCTGCTGATGAAAGGTGGTCAGATTTGTGCCTCATGTCTAGAAGAGGTGATATTGTATCAAAATAGGGCTGAAGCCTCCAATCAACAAACCAAAGGGAGAGAAGTGGCACTTTTAAAATGCGACTTCTGCTGCCCAGGTTACTTCAGGTTCTTGCCACTCGCGCGTAGCAGTTGCCAGTCAAATGCAATTTGAACAACAGGGTTTTATTTACAAGGAAAATTAACCGGAAAAACAGAAAGTCCTTAATGCCACAAGTGGCCAGTTATCTGACCCCAGTCACCATTCTCAGTCCCAAAGGTCCCAAAGACACAGTCCAAGATGGTGCCCTTGGCCCCTCCACACCTGAGGCAGGCACTCTGCAAAGCCCAGTCTTTCTCCAGCATCTTCTCTTTGCTTCTTCTCTCTCCAGTATTCCCAGCTGCTCCGCTTTTCCAGGGCTCTTCAAACTTTTCCAACAAATGCTGATGCAAATTCTCCTTTCCAGATCCCTGGCTTTCTCCAGGTACCAGTTTTCCACGCCATCTTGCTGCAGCACCACACTCTCTACACCGGCCGCTCTTCTGCCGGCCACTCTCCCACCATGACTCCTCACCACCACCAGCTCACTCTTTCAGGGAGCTTCTGCCCAGCCTGGTCACTCAGACTACTCTTTACCAGCTACCAATCCCATGTCTCCTCATTCCCAAAAGTCTCTGCTCCCTTTTTATCTCCTTTACTTTTCTTCTCCCCTCCTGAAAACCAGAGGCTCTGATTTCCCCTCACATACCCTCCTGGTGATTCATTTTCTCTTTCCCACCCAGGATTTGCAACAGAGTCAAAGAAGGAAGTGCCCTTATCCGGTTTAGGCCTCTGTTTTTCAGACACAGCTAATGGTAATGCCTAAATTTTATGAACAAATCCACTGCTCATGTTGAGGTCATGGATTTGGAAGCAGGAATTGATATTTAAAAGTGATTGTAAATAATGAGCAACAAGGACATTTTAAGAAGGTTTAGTAGTTGCTCCATAAGAAAACTGTCTCCTACTTCATCTCCACAAACCCCACTCTTTCTGTCAGAGAAACCTTTCTCCACTCCTCTTTTCATACTTGAATCTCCCACAAAACTTTCTCTGAACTCAGAGTGTTTAATCCTCTGAACAGATCTATTTATTTATGGATGGCATACCTTATCTATTATTTATTGTTTTAAAGAAACAGTTATTTCTTCACCTGAAAAAATGTTTTCTTTCAGTTTGAAATTTGGTGTTGACTAAATATTTTGATGGATTAATAACTTAGATACTTTAGTAGTTAGTTGGAGTTTGCAAAAGTAGGACACATCTCTCAAAGGTATTCTTTAATCACACTTCTATGACATATCTAATGTAGTCAAAATCATAAAAACAGAAAGTGGAATGTGGCGGCCATACCCTCGGGAACACAGGGAAAGGACAGAGATATTATTGTCTGGTAAAGAGCTTCAGTTGGAGAAACTTAAACAGCTTGTGTAATAGATTATGATGAGAGTTACACAACAATCTGAGTGTTTTTGATGCCACAAATGATTAAAATGGTAAACTTTGTTACATATTTTTACCACAATCTAGAAAGCATTTGATTGCAAACATAATCAACTGTTGAAAGATCATGATTAAACAACAAACTAGACTAAATTTTCAAAGACACCTATTTTATATGAACAGTTTGATGAGTTTTATCAATACAGGCATCTATGCAACAGTATATGTCTGCACAAGCTTGAACCCAGTGAAGGTTTAGAGTGTCTCACAGGTCTAGCTCTTAACCGCTTATCAGGATGTCACTGATCCTGTTTCGTCTCTGCAGATCCATTTTGCACTTTCTAGAAATGTATGTACTGGACTCATAGCACGTGACTTGGTTGTTTTTCTCGCTTGGCATAGTAATTTTAGCTTTCGTCTGTGTTCTTGCATGAATGAACACTTTGCTCCTTTTTATTGCTGAAGAGTACTCCACTGATGTATCACCATTGATATAATAATTTTACCACAAGTGAAACATTTGCTTCGCTTCTAGCTTTCTTCTCACAATTTGGAATCCAGAATTCAAATTTTTGTTTTGATTGATGTTTTTCGTTCTCTTGAGTAAACACCTTGAAGTGGAATTGGTAACTCATATGTCAAATGTGTTTTTAACTTTATAAGAAAACTGCTGAAATGCTTTTCAAAGTGTCTGGGCTTATTTTACTTGCTCACCGTGAATGAGATGGGATCCAATCTGAGTGTTCCAACATGCTGCATCTTTGTCATTTTATTAATCATGTAATCACATTTTATTAATAATATTTAATCAATTAAATTTTTAATAAACTTAATACATTAAATTTAATAAAATATCAATCCTATTTTATTAGTAATATCAATAGAATCATTAATAATATTGATAATGTTTTTAAAAACAATCCATTTCAGTGAGTCTCCAGTGGTTGCTTATGACTTTAATTTCGTTTCCACAGTAACGAATTCTATTGAGTGCCTTTATGTGCTTTGTGTTCATGTGTTCTTCTTTTTTCGGTGAAATGTTTGGTATTTGACTTATTTCTTAAGTCAGGGTTAGTTATATTCATTACAGATTGAGACAATTCTTTGTCTATCCTCCTGTATATTCTCAGAGAATATATAAATTCTTTGTTAGGTAAATGGACAACAAATAGTTTATTTTACTCCCTGCTTATTTTTTAATGGCTTTTTGAAGAACAAGTATTTTTAAGTTTTGGGACTCAACATTTTCAAGCTTTTTGAAGATTTTAAATATATTTTTCCAGGTCCTAACTTTTTTTCACCCACACTTTAGTTAAATATTGTGTATAGCATTTGCTCAATACACCCCCTCTACCCCAAATATCCATAACACTCTTTGATGAGCTAGTCATTTATCAATTGAATGTTTTAATACCTTTGTTGAAATACATGACTAGCTATGTAGAGTTTTATTTCTAGATATACCTAGAAATAGTCTTGATGATTACAGCTCTGTGGTTAAGTTTGAAATGAGGTGCTGCAATCCTCCAATTTTGTTCTCCTTTTAGGATTTTTATAAATATATGTTATTCAATTGTGGTGACGGACAAGACAAAATTTACGACTGTAATCATCATATACAGTCATGTTATGCAATTTATAGAATTTCTGTCACCGTTCTGATGTTTGAATAAACAAATTAGGACAAAACTGGGTCTCTTTAGCCTATCTCAGAGCTAGACATTTTGTCCAAGAAAAACAATCCTCATCTTCTCAGCAATCTCTGACTTCTCTCATAGCCTTCACATTGTATAGTATCTGCTTTACCATAGTTGCCCAGGTAGTGATCATTCCTTTTATAGTTCATGAAAATACTTTCCCTTTATGCATTTTCCTCTTCTCCCTCACTCCCAATTTACCTCTGAACATGTAGACGAGCATCTGAGTGACCACTGGGCCTCTTTAAAGGACACATACTCAAGGTCAAGGTGATCACTTTTTTGGTTCAATGTGGAACAAAAAGTTCCCCAAATCATAGCATATCCTGGAGATGAGCTATGAGAAATTTCAGTGCACTGGGGGATAAAATGGCAAGCTATGAACTTATATAGGAGACATTTATTGCCAAAACTGAAACCAGTGGAAAACAACAACGGAAAATTCCATGGGATGCTTGAAGAACCTGAAGGTGAGCACATGGTTATGTCAGATTCATCATAGTGGTAATTTCTGCAAGTTATGACAAAGCACCTGATATCCGATTAGGAGCTCCCTTGCCACTTCTTTTCCACATTTGTGTTGGAAGTACTATCATATACAACAAGAAGAGGAAATAAAAGCTATTATAGTTGGGAAGGAAGAAAAAGATTGCCTTTGCTTGCCAATGACATGACCATCTATGTGGAAAATCTGGAAGAATCAACAAAAGAAACTCCTGGAACTAAGAAGTGACTATACAAATGAATAGGATAAAATATTACTATAGAGAAATAAATCACTTTTCAAATACTGGCAATGAATATGTGGCATTTGAAATTAAGGACAAATTCCACTTACATTAACATCTGAACAATGAAATACTTAGACATAAATCTTTTTTTCTTTTTTTTTTGTTTGGAACAAGCATTATTATTAAACTTGTGCTACTTAACATACATCAATGTGATAGGAATATACTAAGTACCACTGTATCTTCTTCACTCTTTATTATTGTACTCTTTAGAATAGGGCTATCAAATCATAGATACTAACCTAGAGTAGACCAATTCTACATTTAGGTGAAATAATATTTTTATGGGATATAACATCTTGCCCAAATAAATTATATTCTAATTTAAATTTTATTTTCTTTTTCTTTTTTTTTATTTATATATAAATTTCACAACATTGAAATCCCCAGGGTTTACCCCCCTTCCCCTACTTAGTCATAAATCTAACAAAACATAGACAAGGTTTATGTTTGAGAAGAACTACAAAACTCTGGTGAATAAACTCTAGTAAGCACTAAGAGAGATATTTTGTGTTTATGAATAGGAAGACTCAAAATTACCAAGATGTCAGCTTTTATCTTGTAACAAATTGATCAATAGATTTAATGTAATCTCAATAAAACCCTCAGAAAATTATTTGTGACTATGACCAAATTGATTCTAAAGTTTAACTGGAGAAAGGAAAGAACAACAGTACAATATTGAAGTAAAACAAAGTAAAAGGATTGATGCTGCATAAACTGAAGATTTACTATAAAACTATAATAATCAAGAAAGTGTGGTGGTGGTGGTGTAAGAAGGCTAGACAAATAGATGAAAGGAATAGAATAGAGATCACAGAAGTAGACCACATAAATATAGACAACTGGTCTTTGACAGTACAATGAAGCAATGGTTATCTCTTCAACAAATGGTGCTGGGGCAACAGGAGATATACATATAGAAACATGAATATATATAGAAACTTTATACTCTTCACATCAATTAAATCAAAATGGACCATAGACCTAAATGTAGAACATAAAACTCCAGGAAAGTAACGGGGAAAATATAGATGACCTTGTTTTGGCAAAGGCTGTTTAGGCATGATTCCTGAAAGAAATAATTGATTAGTTGAATTAATTAAAATTAACAATATCTCTGTGAATAATCAAGAGAATGAAAAGACAAGTGTATAGATTAGGAGAAATTATTTGCAAAAGATAGATTTAATAAAAGGCAATTACCCAAAATATATAAAGAACATTTAAGACTCAACAACAAAAAAGGAAACAGCCCAATTTAAAAATGAGCAAAATACCCAAACAGACTTCTTCCAAGGAAGATATATGAAGGACAAACAGGCATATTAAAGATACCTGACTTCATATGTCATCTAGAAAATGCAAAGTTTCACATACAGCCACATACAGAGCCACAGGAACTTTCATGCATAAATTGTATTATTGGTAAGAATCCAAAATGGTGTGGTCATTTTGGAAGATAGTTTGATAGTATCTTATGAATTCTTATCGGATATTTCAGCAATTACTTTCCTTATTGTTATTCCAAAAGACTGGAAAAGTTATATTCAAACAAAAACCTGCACACGGATGTTTTTAACATCTTTATTTACCAGACTTGGAAACAACCAAGATACCCTTTATTAGGTAAATGGTTGAACTGTGATACATCCAGACAATGAAATATCACTTAGCACTTAGAAGAAATAAGCTAGGAAGCCACAAAAAATTGTGGTAGAATCTTACATGTATCATACTAAGTGAAGGAAGTCCATTTGGAAGGACTAAATACTGCAGGAGTCCAACTCTATGACATTCTGGTAAAAGCAAAACTCTACAGACAGTGAAAGGGGAGATGGGTAAACAGAACATAGAGGATTTTCAGCTTGTTGGGAACAGATTAGGCAATATAACTCCATTTTGTTTACACCAGTGTCCTCTCCCTGCCCTCAGTGGAAAGTACCCACCACTACTGGCTGGCCTGAAATTCTCTGCCTCCCCCTTATTCCTGGTTGTTCCTGACAACCATCTTGTCCACCCGATGGATGATGGACACCAGCATTGTCACAGTAGGGGGTGGTGGTGGTTTTACCCCATAAAAAGTTGTGATAGAAACTACTCAGGGTCTCATTGCCGCCTTGGTTTGGGGATCCTGCTGCACCAATAATATATCTACAGCTTTGAACTTCAATTTGAATCTGTGTTTTATTGAGCAGCCCACGAATCACAACACAGCTCGGTGAAAATACCCAGACTACTTTGTAGGATACATGTCATTATGTATTTGTCCAAACCCATAACATTTACACCACAAAAAGTGAGCCATAATAATCAACTATGGTCTTTGGGTGATAGTGATTATGACATAATCACAGTGGCAGCAATTGTAACAGATAAACTGCTCTACTGGAGGATATCAGCATCCAGAACGCAGAAGGCTATGCGTGTGTGTGGGAACAGCATTTTGATGGAAAATCTCTGTATCTGCACCTCAAACTTCTCTAAAACATAGTCTTTTTAATAAAAGTACTTGGCCTTTGGTGAGTGGCTAATTCTGAATTCAAGTCCAGTCATGCTTGGGTAAGGAACTGGGCAGTGCTAAATTTTTATATAGATGGATGGCCTGGGGTTCTTTGCAGTACCTTATTCTACTTCTAGTGCCACAGATGTAGGGATGTGCATTTCAACTTCACGCAAAAGACTGAAATACATCAGGACCTAAGGTCAAGAGACTGAAATACATCAGGACTGGGGGTCTGCTATTATCCACCATCCCAATATCATACCAAAAATAATATTGCAAGAAAAGAAGAATGGGATATTAGAAGACATTCTTTGTAGGCTATTTTTCTATCTTTACTTTTATTGCTACATGCTATTTTATCCCGGTACAACCTCTAAATGTTCAATCAGTTCAATTCCTCCTCCTAGATAAGAATACTAACCTTTTCCACCTTAAAATGATCCTTCTTTCAGAGTGGCTTTGCCTCGGAGCAAACCTAAGTATCTAATCAGCGGATTTGAGTGCCCAAGTGGCATAAGAAGGCTTTGCAACCATGTGACAATTCACTGTGAAAATCAGCAAATTCCAAATGACCGTCTCTGATTATCTCCACTCCATCTCTAGTCCAGGAAGCCTTTTTGGACTCCACACCATCATTTCTCTTTGCAAAAGAGAATCCCAGGCAGAAGAGAATCCAGGCTAGTAATAAGTTCAAGGTCTGAAATAGAGTTCACTCTTTCAAATTGAAAGCTGAAGAAAGAAAATTCCGTGACTTGGCCCCAAACCCAGTGTACATCAGTGTTTGATCTGTGTGGGAACCAAAGCTCTCAGACTCCCCCAGCCTCTAATTATAAGGCTCTATTTCTGCAAGAGGTGGCTAGTAAGCCAAATCCATGATATAACATATAATTTTCTTTGCAAAAGTTTTAAATACATTTGGCCAGATGCATGGATAAAAGCTCAATCATCAGTTTATTAAGTCAGGGATATTTCAGCTACACAGCAGACTTCTCAAGGGCAAGAGCGAGTTGGGATTGGAACTTAGCTACTTCTTTGCCATTGAATTCATTTTGGGTTCCAGGTTGTGTTCTGCTGCAGTGAAGAGGTGCACTGTCAACTGGACCTGGCGCCTGGAGCACACAGCTGTGGGGGGTCCCCCTGCTTTTGCAGTGCTGTGTTGAGGACCTTGACCTCGCTTTTCCCACCATGGCTGTGGCTCACCTTCTCTTTGCCACAGTGTCAGTTTTCATTACCTTGACATTTCTCACGCTTTGATGTGTGATATGAAATGGTAGCCTTTGGCAATAGATGGGGAAATGAGGCTTCGCGGGGACACAGAGCACTTGCCAAAGGAAAGGTGTGGAAAATGGATGTGACAAGGTTATTCAGATTGCTTTCTTAAGGAGTTTCGGCCCAGCTGTGCACGGCAATGCCACCCGTTTCCGCTTCGGCTTGTTTATTATCGAGTGGCTGGGTATTCCTTTGTGAATTGGTGACGGCTGTGTCTGCCATCATTTCTAGCTACGGAGGTACAGCCTGGTTAGGGAAAACGAACTAACCAGTCTCCTGGAAAGGCTTCCCAAACAGCAGTCATTTCCTTATCACATGTCGTGACCTCGGGATATGGATGGTGACCTTCTATTGTCATACGCAACTGCCCACTCTTCACAGATTGGCTGGTATCACAGAGTGAGCCTTTATACCATAATTGAGGTAAAGGCTCCTTTAGTTTGTCTTTTGCCCTGAGTAATTAGTGACAATGAAAGCCATTCAGACGCTGCGTTGTTTATTTCCTTGAGATGTGGTATTTTTTTACTATTATTCATTTTGTTGTTAACATATTTGTTTATATGTCTATACATAAACATGTATATAGATGCATATAAACATATGCATACACACGTACACACACAAACACCTATACATATATACGTACATGCATGCACACACATACACATTTGCACACCCACAAACACATATACACACAAGTACATACATACAGGTATATGCATATATGCCCACACAATGCATACACGTGCACAATGTACATACAGTAACACATGTGTACATGTACATGCACATACACGTGAGAATATACACACATGTGTATGTACACACCTATATATACGTATACATATAGATGCATACACATATACATAAACATCTATACATATAAACAGAAATATGTCAACAACAAAATGAATAATAAAAAACCCACATCTGAACACAATAGACAATGCAGTGAATACTTTTCGTCATCGCTAATTACTCAGGACAAAAGACAAACTGAAGGAGTCTTTACTTCAGTTACTTCCATTATGGTAGAAAGACTCACTCTATAATGTATGATATATGTATACATACATATTACATCATTGCATTTCCCAGGGTTCTCCCTCCACCTTATCACTCCAACTTGAGTGATAAAGACCTTAATCACACCTGAAAAGTCTCTTCATCAGCAGCACTTTCTCTTGGTCAGAAGCAAGTTCCTGGTGCTAACTGGCAATCAGGGCATAGCTCCAGGAGGCGGGGCATAGCAGGGCAATCATAGAGGTCTGCAGTCATAGGTAAGCACTGCTCCTAAGCTACCATCCCGAGGGGTGGTTGTCGCCCTGCTCAACGCCATGCCCAGTAGCCACTTCTCAGTTCTCCCTGACTTGGGGCCCTGCTTGGTTTCCGTAGGAAGCAGAGACTCAAACTTCCAAAGAAGGGTGGAACTGAGGGAAAACTAGAAAAGAGCGGGAGAATGTAAAGAGCCGGGCCACGGGCAAAGATGAAGGACGAGAGAGATTGACTCAATCATAGAGGCTGTATGTATGGAAGTGTGCACCATCCAGTCAGTTTTTTTGTTTGCATCTAACAAGTTTTATTTATAGGGTTTACAGCTAGTCAAACCAGAGGAAAAAGCAGCTCAGGCAAAATCAGAGCAGGTAAAGCATTAGTCCCTGTCCTGTGGGATACCTGGGGGACAAAGGAGTCACTCATTCATTTGCTGCTGTCTCTTAGGGAATGTCTAGGGCTAATATTGGAGGAAACGGGGGCACTGCTGCCCACTGGAGGTCAATCATGCCCTTCCACCTTCAGTGTTCGGAAGACAGATAAGAAGGAAATGAGGTTTTCTTCCTGCACAGCATGAGCCCTGGCGGGTCTCAGCTCACAGCCCCCAACAGGAGAGGGCCCTGGGAGGGGTGGCAACAAGAGAAGCCCTGGAGGAGGCACAGGGAGCAGACAGACATGAAGAAACGGTGCTTGCTTTTGGCCTTGAACTTGCGCCAGGGACTTGAGGGACATGGATGGTGATGCTTGGGAAAGAGAGATGTGGGTCCAAGACTCATGGCAAGGTTGACAATGGCAGCCTTGATCTTGACTTATAATTTGCTCTTTTCCTCCCAGACTTGCCCAGCCCCTTCTTCCTGTTCCCTATGGTTCCTCACCAGAAGGTGCCTTAGCCTTGTGGCAGCTTTCAGGCCTCAGTGGTCATGCTTTGGAGTGACCTGTTTTGGGGGCACACTGCCCCACAAGGGGATGGTAAACTGGGTATCCACTCGGACACTACATTCTCTTCTCTCTTTTATCTTTGCCCACTAATCGTAATAAAGCTGTTTCCTACTGAAGGTCTTACACAAGGAATATGCTTCGCCCTTGTGAGGCAGATGGCAGAACCCACTTAGAGCAGGCAGGTTTGGGGGGCCCGGGCTGCCGCTCATTCTGCCCATGGACACTGCTCACCCCTCTTCTGATCCTCATTAAGATTTACCGATGCTTCTTTCCCCCAGCTGTCCTCCCAGAGGGGCAGTGCAGGATCAGAGAAAGCAGACATTTGCAGCCAAACAGAATCAAGACACCATTGGCTCCGGCATTAAGCAGAAGTAACCCGAGAGGGGCTTGATGCTGAAGGATGCTGACAGGAACCTGAAAATGCAAGGCGGTTCCTCCTGCAGGAGCCACCGCTCTGTGTCTCTTTAGAATCTGCCATGAGCAGAACCTAAACAGAAGCCAGTAGTTTCTAGTAAGGGGAGTGGAGAAATACATGGGCCAGGTTCCAGTTCTAGCAGCAGAGTAGTGTGAAGTGATCTTAACAGTGGGAAGCAACAGGTGAATCGCATGGGTCTTTCCCCACTGGAAAGAAGAACAACACCTCAGAGTAAACATACCCAAGGCCCCTTACTAACTCCAATCTGGGATGATCTGCATCCTTTCTCTCTGGGTCCGATGGGGTTTTGTCCTACCCATGTACAATGTTTGTTTGTTTTCCTCTTATCCCTCATCTAAGTGAGCCCATCACCTAGTTCTCTTTTTCTTTCTGGCTTGTTTCCGCTAACATGATTCCTTCTAGCTCCATCCATGTTGCTGTGAATGACCTAAGTTTGTCTTTTTTTGATTGACGAACAATATTCCATGGTAGAAAAATTTAAAACTAACTCTCAGTGAAATGGAAGCATGGAGCATGATAGGGGGAAGGGGGAAAAGGGATGGGAGGGGCACAAAAGACTAAGACGATGGTTCACGGATGATAAGGTGTTGGGAGAAGACTGGGGTAGACAATAATGTAAAATAAAGCAAAAACCAAACACAGAAAAACAAATGCAGAATGTTCTTTTCCTCTCATTCTCCTCCACTCTCCAGAGCCACTGGCTACTCACAGTGGCTTTCCAAATTAAATATGCATTAGTTTAACACAGAGACAGGTTGTTCCAATCCCCCTGTTAGGAGTCAGGTGTGGAATGAAGAAGAACGTGAGATGGAAGAGATGGACAGTGATCTGTGAGGTCAGCCCACAGCACGGGGGTCCTGGAAAGCAGGTCCAGGTCACACTTTAATCAAGTTGTGAAACCCCTTCTCTACCCAGCCAGGAAATGTCACAATGATGTCATGAGCAAGCAGCAAAGCGTAGGTGACACGCAGCAGGGAGGATGTGTGGGGATGCATGATAACAGGAGAATTTACCTTTGGGGGATATAATCATTACTAATAGGTCATTATATCTCTTGGGACATTCCAAAGAGGTCAGGAAGTTGGGTGACAGGTGAGAGACGTGCTGATGCCCACCCTCTAGTGTGCTAGAGGGGGCTGGAGAGATAGGAGGTGTTCCTCTTAGCTGAAGTTCCATCTCTCTACCTGCTTCCACGTCCCACACCCCTGAAAGAGTTTCACCCTCTGAGCTTTTTCAGAATTATTTAAACCCTTCATTGAACCTACTCCTGAACGTTCCACCCTTCAAGTTGTGGTCTCCTTGTTCTCTCTCCCACTGGCTGGCAGTTCCATTCAGAGAGGTTTACATGCCACAGACATCATGAGGGAATAGAGAGGAGGCAGAGCCAGTTCTGACCCAGCTGGCATGGGAGAGATGCCAGGAGGCTCTGCTTCCACCACACAGGGCCCAGGCATCAGCTGACCTGCTTTGCACCCAGCTGGCAGGGGATGAAAACCCCCAGATTCTAAGGGTTAATCCACTCCTACATCAATCCACTCCTTTCCACTGTGCCTTTTATTGCTCTGGGTTATTGTAAAGGTGCAGAGATTAATTAGCAGATTTAAAACCTTGAAAGCTTCATTACATAATTTTAGTCATCAGCAAACCTTGGGAAAACTTAAAAAATGAAGGCACTAAATCATTTTAATTGGAAATTTAACTGGGTGTCTTTATAGAATATTTTATTGCTTGTCTTCTGAACAGACAGCTGCCTTAATGTGCTCTTAGACCCTGGAGTTTGGAGCTGGGCTGTTCCTCTGGAGATTTTGTTCTTGTCTGAGGGCAAGAAGGAAGGATTTGCCTGCAGCAATGCTCAGCCTTAAATACAGGTTGGCCCTGTTTTAAGAAATGCTTGCATCTGAACAACAGAAGGTGAAGTTATCTGTGGCAAATTTATATCTGAACCAAAAGATGGATCTTTTCAATCAAAAATTGAGATTCTGAAATATTGTAACTTTTTTTTTGGTTCCTGTAAAGTATTTTTGATGATAAGGATTTATTTCCTTCTTATGGAGCCTAGGGAAGCTCTCAGTGGGCTCTGGCAGATCTTGCCTCCTCTGGGGAACATACTCTTTGAGGCTGTGGATTGTAGCAGGAGTACAAAGCCACCCAGAGAAGGAATCTTTCCCTGGTTGCCCTCATCTCCAGGCCAGGTCAGTCCTGATTTTCTCCCCTATCTTGATCTGCCTTAGGGAGGGTGGTGTAGGAAAGACATCAACTCTGAGCTCCCAGTCCTCATTCAAAAGAAGATCATGGACATTCTTTGACAAAGAGTAAACTAAAAGTCAAAACAGAAGATATTTGTAGGGAACAGACTGACCCAAGTAACTCCATTTTGTTTAAAACCTCCATTTTGAAGTCAGTGTCCTCTCCCTGCCCCTGATGTTAAGGACCTGCCACGGCTGGCTAATCCCACAGCCTGTGTCTGCCTCCCCCTTATTCCTGGTTGTTCCTGACAACAGCATTGACCACCCAATGGATGATGGACACCAGCACTGTCCTCCTGATAGGGGATGGATGTCAGCATTATTGGAAACCCTCAGGTATGGAAACGTGACTCACCATCATGGGAATATGGCAGTGTGTCCTATAGTCATGGGACTGTGTCCTACACCCGCTTGCTTGCCTCATAATAGGGGGCGGTGGTGGTTTTGCCCTATAAAAGGTTGTCACAGAGACTGCTGGGGTTTCTTTTGCCATGCTGACTTGGGGATCTGGTGCCCTGGTAATAAACCTGCAGCCTTGAACTTCAGTTGGAGTCCTTGTGTCTTGTTGAGCCGCCCGCAAGTCACAACAATATTTATTCTAAACAGTCTATACTCTGGTCTTTATTTTATGCAGGCTCCATTGGGTTACTATTTTTTATCTCATACTTATACTTTCCTCAAATTCCCCAAGAAACCACATCTTCCTTAACATCCAGCAGGGTGACAGACACCTTATTCTGGGAATAGGGTTTGGCCTCTGAGTGGTCAATCACCCTCCCCACCTCCCCCATCACCTTCCCCCTCCTTCCACAACCCCCTTCTCCTCCATCCCTAACCCCCCACCTTCCCACATTCAGGATGTTTCCTCCAAGATACTAACAATTAGAGGGGAGGGCCAGTTCCAGTCTCCACATTGTCCTGCACCTATTGTTCTAAATTGCTTGTCTTCATATGGTGATTTCTGCTCTCTGCCTCCAAGATCTCTCTTCACCTTCCGTGGTGAGGCCATGGGGAAAGAGCATACACACACAGAACAAAAGCCCAGGCACTATCTTTAGCTCGGGCCTGTCTCTCCCACTTCTCCACAGCTCTGGGCTTGCTTTTTCTTTCCATTTCAATCTCTGCACCCCTGTGTGGGTGCACGTGCTTTAGAACTGCTGTTGGTCTCTATTAATATGTGGTGTAATTTATGGAATGATTCACATTCCTTTTTTGGTTTGAATCATAGGCACCCAGAGTCAAATATAGACCTCCAAGTTGCACTTCATTGTTTACTGTAGTTTATGTCTGCAGTTTCCTTCCTGAGGAAAGTCTGTCGAAATGTTTCCTTGGAGGGCTTTCACCTACACCATTGTGAAAGATCTTGCCTGTCTCCCATGACACGTTGGGGCCAGATGGAGCATCCACTCCGAGGCTCTTCTGATAGAAAACCTGTTCCATTTAACAGAGATGATGCTTTCCCACCTCTCTGGGAATGAAGGGATTTTCCCCAACACTTTATTTTGCTCTGAAAGTTTTCAAACATAGACCGATGTGTACAGCGAACACACATTCAATAGCACTTCGATCTCATGACTGTTAATGTGCTGTTAGATGTTTGGATCTTATGTCTTTCAATGCAGTTTTTCACCCATTGATCCTAATTTTTGGATGCATTTCAAGTGAGCTGCAAATCACCACCTGTGGTGGCCAGCCTTATAGATAGTCCCCACCTCCTGATATTTTTACCTTTATGTTCAGCTCAATAGTGTGTCAGGC